>MJUU01012520.1:36684-63335 GCA_002080025.1 Modiolus philippinarum | reverse complement strand
CGCACATGGTTTACACGATGAGCGCTAATTAATTTTGGAATGTTGAACTTTTCCATTGGTGTAAAATTAAAGTAGTCAGGGCTCTATGGCAGGTCAGAGCAGTCAGGATTCTACGACAGGTCAGAGCAGTCAGGGCTCTACGACCAGAACAGGTCAAAGCAGTCAGGATTCTATGACCAGAACAGGTCAGAGCAGTCAGGGCTCTAGAACAGTTCTAAAGTTAACTTAGAGTAGCTTTTATGACTGCTCTATGACAGGTCCAAGTTAACTTGAAAACGGTCCTAAGTTAACTAAGAAGAGCTTTTATGACTGGTTCAAGTTAACTTGGCGAGAGGTTATGTCTGCACCCTACTGTATGAGCAAAGCTCATTGTTGAAGGCGTCATGTTGAAAAACAACAATAAAAGCGTTGTTCCATTCCTTGGTTCTACCATGACTTTGTCGCAGGTTCAATTACTCCATATTCTTTCATCAATAGTTATTGGAGCGATCAACAGAGACAATCGAGAGAAAGCTTCTGAAGAGAGATATGTACATATTGCCCAGATAACATTAACCAATAATCGCAGTAATTTGTCTTAATTCTGTTTATTAAAGTATTATTATTCACAGTATTCGTTAAAAAAAACTTCCAATGTATTACAGTTATTGTGTTTGTACGAAATGTGTTTAACGCAGAAGCAGGTCCAGAAAATATTTGACATTTAACAGTGAATAACTATAATTTTTTTTTGTGTCCAAGTATTATATCAAAAAACCTTTGTTAGTCTTTATATATCACCTATTTACTACGATAAAATATATGATCAATTAGATACGTTGGGAAAGCTAGTAGGTCTAGTGAAATATTCATGATCTGACCAATTTAGGTCTTTCATAGCCTAATATTTTCTGTTGTTTTGCATAACTTTATACGTATATATTATTATTTTGTTTGCACAGTATCGTTAATTTGTTTGCGATCCGAAATTATTAAGGATTGTGCGTTTTTCTAAGCCATGTGATGTTTAATGAGACCAAAGAAGCTACGGTATGTGGTTATCATTTCTCATGGATCGTTAAAATGTGACATGAACCAAAGACAAATTTAATTTTATAAAAATATAAATATGTTGTGCGATGGCCACAAATTAACTATGGAACAAAATAAAATGTTATAGTTGGCCACGATTAAAAGGTAAAAAACACAAAATGTACAAACTAAAAACACATAAAAATGACAAAAATGGAAATTTTAAATCTAAATATAATATGCTCCTCTACATATGTCTCCTCTTAGCATTTAAGTATCAACACGTCAAAAATGTCGTATACTCATTCCTGTGATGATCAACATATATTTCAGTTTCAAACGGCAAAGTTCGTGACCACTTGTGGTTTAAATGGAAGCTAGTACCCCTGTCTTCTACCAACTAAAGTGCCCAGGTGGGTTTCTTCTTTAAGCCCACTGCAGGGGTCAAAAGTTCGACTTTTGTTGATTTTTTCCAAAAGGGGGCGTGTATGTTTAAGCCTCTATAGAACTCCTGACGGCAAAGTTTTCAACCCCGCTTGGTAAAATCAAAGTAGATGCCCTGCTTGACCTACACCATAAGCGCCTGGGTTGGTTTCTGCACCTTGAATCCACAGAAGGTTTCCAAAGTTTAATGTCAAAACGTCGGAAATGACCACTTTGAGACTTTCTGTAGAATTCCAAACGGCAAAGTTCTTGACCACTTGTGGTTTAAATGGAAGCTAGTACCCCTGTCTTCTACCAACTAAAGTGCCCAGATGGGTTTCTGCACCTTAAGCCCATAGCAGGGGTCAAAAGTTAGACTTTTGTTGTTTTTTCCAAAAAGGGTGGGTGTATGTTGAGGCCTCTGTAGAACTCCTGGCGGCAAAGTTTTCAACCCCGCTTGGTAGAATCAAAGCAGATGCCCTGCCTGACCTCCACCATAAGCGCCTGGGTTGGTTTCTGCACCTTGAGCACACAGCAGGTTTAAAAGTTGAATGTCAAAACGTCGGAAATGGCCATTTTTATAATTTCTGTAGAATTCTAAACGGCAAAATTCTTGACCACTTGTGGTTTAAATGGAAGCTAGTACCCCTGTCTTCTACCAACCAAAGTGCCCAGTTGGGTTTCTGCACCTTAAGCCCACAGCAGGGGTCAAAAGTTAGACTTTTGTTGATTTTTTCCAAAAAGAGGGGTGTATGTTGACGCCTCTGCAGAATTCCTGACGGCAAAGTTTTCAACCCCGCTTGGTAAAATTAAAGCAGATGCCCTGCCCGACCTCCACCATAAGCGCCTGCGTTGGTTTCTGCACCTTGAGCACACAGCAGGTCTAAAAGTTGAATGTCAAAACGTCGGAAATGGCCATTTTGAACCTTTCTGTAGATTCCCAAACGGCAAAGTTCTGACCACTTATGGTAAAAATGGAAGCTAGTACCCCTGTCTTCTACCAACTTAAGTGCCTAGGTGTGTTGCTACACCTTTAGTCCACAGCAGGGGTCCAAAGTTCGACTTTTGTTTATTTTTATTCCATAAAGGGGGGGGGGGTATGTTGAGGCCTCTGTAGAACTCCTGACGGCAAAGTTTTCAACCCGCTTGGTAAAATCAAAGCAGATGCCTTGCCCTACCTCCACCATAAGCCCCTTGGTGGGTTTCTGTACCTTGAACCCACAGCAGGTTACCAAAGTTTAATGTCAAAACGTCGGAAATGGCCCCTTTGAGACTTTTTGTAGAATTCCAAACGGAAAGGTTCTTGACCACTTGTGGTTTAAATGGAAGCTAGTACCCCTGTCTTCTACCAACTAAAGTGCCCAGTAGGGTTTCTGCACCTTAAGCCCACAGCAGGGGTCAAAAGTTCGACTTTTGTTGATTTTTTTTTTAAAAAAGGGGGGTGTATGATGAGGCCTCTGTAGAACTCCTGACGGCAAAGTTTTCAACCCCGCTTAATAAAATCAAAGCAGATGCCCTGCCCGACCTCCACAATAAGCGCCTGGATGGGTTTCTGCACCTTGAGCCCACAGCAGGTTTCCAAAGTTGAATGTCAAAACGTCGGATATGGCAACTTTGAGACTTTCTGTAGAATTTCAAACGGCAAAGTTCTTGGCCACTTATGGTTTAAATGGAAGCTAGTACCCCTGTCTTCAACTAAATAAAGTGCCCAGGTGGGTTTCTGCACCTTAAGCCCACAGCAGGGGTCCAAAGTTCGACTTTTGTTGATTTTTTCCAAAAAAAGGGGGGTGTATGTTGAGGCCTCTGTAGCAGTCCTGACGGCAAAGTTTTCAACCCCGCTTGTTAAAATCAAAGCAGATTCCCTGCCCGACCTGCACCAAAAAAGCCTGGTTGGGTTTCTGCACCCTGAGTTCACAGCAGTTTTCCAAATTTGAATGTCAAAACGTCGGAAATGACCACTTTGAGACTTGCTACATACAGACTTCCCATGGTGACTTCAAGATGAAGAACAACAATAAAAGCGTTGTTCCATTGCTTGTTATTACAATGTATTTGTAGAGACTTTGTCTCATTTGCATTTACCCCATATCCCTTCATTGTTAATTCCCGTATTGTACTTGAATATGCATATGTATGAACTCCCTAAAAGAGGCGTGGTTTTTGAATTGTGCATGTTTACTCAATGCAACAAAATATGTCAACTTAATGTAATGGAGAATATTCATGCAGCAAATTAATCTATTAGCCACCACCGAATAATATATAACTCTTACGCATTTATAATGGTGCATTTGAGGAATATATCAGGGACAAACGTATCGAAAATGCATTTTTATTCTCTTCTTGTAACCCTGGTGCTTTCAGCTGGATAACCCTGAGCATCGCCCAAGTTGGCACTCCATGGCGGGTGGGGAGCAAGGGAGTGACCTAAGTATAATTTTTGTCAAGAATACCGCTTAAGTGCACGCTAGGGGCCTTCTTGATTTCGCTTGAGGGGGTGAATATTGTTCACATCTAGTTGAAGACCCTCAGGCGACATCAAGATGAAGACAGGAATAAAAGCCCTGTCCTTGATAAACTGGAGTTTTCTATGTATCGTGTGCGTTTTTGTCACATGTACATTCACTCCATATCCTTTCATTTTTCCTATTAGCTTTATACTGAAGCTTTTGTGCCAAAAATTTTGTGTTTACTCCGTTTGTTTGTGTTGGTTTAGTAAGTGCCATGTTAAGTGCTATTTTCAGAAGTATTTCAATTGTGCAGTCAGTCGTTTTAAATGATGCAGGAAGGCGGATTACCGTCGCATAAGTTTTATGAATTGAGCAAACATATACGAATATTTTCAGCAGCATTGTCTGTCAACTTGAAGTAACTTTCCAATTTGAAGCTGTAAATTGAGGACAACCAAGAGACGGGAGACGTTACACATAATGGTCCATGTAAATACAAAGTGAAGATACATATTACAATATATATACATACCATTTATATTGCATATGTATATATACATTTATTTAGATTCGAACCCCTTCTGTCAAGGTTGTAAGGGTAAAAAGTCTGCCACGCTACCACTGGACCACGGTCGACATGTTATAAGTTCTGTTAATTAATATACTTAAGTGTCACATAAAATACATTAGTTTTGTAGTTCGTTCTTTTTTACATCCCTTTGGTCTCCCACAGAGATAGCGTGGGCAGTGTAATCTGTCTGTAATATCTGTGCATTCGAAGAACAGCCAAATCCCTCGGTGGGAAGGCAATCTCGATATTCATTTCTCTAATTCTAATCCCGTTGGGTTCCTACGATAGACCGTTATATACGTTTATTTATATATATTTATCAATTTCGAAAGAGCCAAATGGGGGACGTACATTCATAGCTGCAGTGAACCCCAAACACTGTCTTGCTAAACTTTGATTCAGCAACTTTCGACTTCTACTTGACTATATAGAAAATTTGGTAAATATGTCATCCAATATATAAACAAAGAGGTAGTTTTATCATTCTGAATTTGTAATTAAGTTTTTGAAATAAAATTATCAGTCGGAAAGAGTATATATTCTGATCTGTTTTTGAATTCTAAAATAAGAGTTGAGAAGGTGTTAGAATATTTCCAATATATATCACATTAAACTGAATCTCAGACAAAACGGAATTAATAAAAGGGAGATAACTTTGTTTTTCTGTAATATGTTTTTTTTTCTTCTTCTTGAAGCAAGATAAAATTTTCTATTTCAACATAACTTAACATTCTTACATATAACTTTTCCCCCTATTTATTTATTTAGTGATTGCTATATTTGACAATCATACTTAATTTCAACTTGGTTATCTCAATAGATTATTAACAAAACCAAGTATAGATATGTTCACAAATATGATTAATGCTATTTTATTCATAAGGCACGGATCAAGGAAATTTGAAAAAGGGGGGGGGGGGGTTCCAATTTAAAAGTTAAAAGCACGAAAATTTTTCGGTTATACCTTAATAATACATCAGGATATTCATTAAAAAATACATAATTGTCCGAAAAGGGGGGTTCCAACCCCCTTTGGATCCGCCAATGAAAATTTTTACTTAAAAAAAGCAGTCACTAAGTACCACATTCTTATTTATGCACTTATTTCCAATTTTAGGAAAAATTCGTGGTTTTATAGGTCGTTTTTGCCTTTGTGTGTCACTTTTAAACATTTTTTAATAAAGTGGTCGCTATAAATTGTTTTAGGTGAGTTAGGGCTTTATTTTGATTTTTGGTTTTTAGACAAACCCAAAAATTGGTCGCTAGAAAATTGGTCGCTAGAAATTGGTCGCTCACTTGAATCTGGTGGAGTAACATCGTATTTTGTTTTTAAAAGTAGTTCATATTTACTTTAACATTCGATTACATTTATTTCTAGCTAAAACTAAAGTTTCGTTCACAGGATTAATTTTTTTCATACAAAAGACTTCTCTAAATCGTCATATAACAAGTCATGGAATGTTACTGTGCATAAATTTATTTTCATCATGGTGTATTCCAAAGGATGTTTTGTCGATTGATATCTAGAAGACAATTAAATAACTAAGTATTGGAATATTTGCTACAAATGTACGTTTCTTTTTCTTAACGTTTTCCAGTTGAATTACTTACACGGCTAGTGCTTAGTTTTGTGGAGCTCATGTGTGTTTTATTTCTTATTTTCGTAAAGTTGTCTTAATTTGTGTTTAATATAAATTTGTGGTGTGTTTCTTTTTTTTTATTTTAGGATTTCCCCTTTCTCACTTTTTGCTTTGATGTTTGTTTGCTGATTTTTATACTAGTAGTAAATTTTTAAACCCATTTGTTATATAGACCAGATTGTTAGTATCCCCGTAATTAGAACACTATATCTTATGTTTATACTACCCCTATTTAACTATGTTCTCGGAGAACAGTTAAGGTAAGAAGAGTTCGCGTATAATTGGTTTAGTCCGGTTAGATAATGTTTAGCCCGGTTAAGAAAGATGTAAACAAATTTTTTATTTTAAGTAACATTGGATAACGTTTTGTCTCGGTTTAGGACAATGTTTAGGTACGTTTTTTGATATTTGAACATTGCCTTTATCTAAAAATTACCCAGCACTATAGCTTTCATTGGTCAATTGATTCTATTAACCGAAAACTCATATAGTTTTTCCTTATCAGCATTTAGGTTCCTCTCAGGCTAAACATATACTTTCTTGGGCATAAAACGTTAATTTGTTTGTAAACACAGTCATACCCTGCGTACATTTGAAATCCTACCCTGCGTACAGTTCAATTTTTAGTTAGTTCTTTCCTGTTGAAGTTGCGTACAGTGAAACTTTTTTATGCTAATTATACATTTATAAGCAATGAAGACAGCCTGAAATTTACACATACTGTTGATCGGCACTTCTTAAACTTATATTGATAATCAAAGTAAAATTTAATGTCCTTATAAAAAAAAAAAACAAAAAAACTGATCAATATACTTTTCGCCTGCACCCCTCTTTTTAGTTTGTTTTGCACTACCCTGCGTACAGTTAGTCGCTACAAATGTACCCTGATTGCACGCTGTACAGGTTCACCGGGGGTCTGTAAAATAGTACCGAGAAAAAAATCCATGAAGAGTCTTTTGTCACCGCCCAGAATATGAAAACAACTTTGCTTGATAATTATAAAAATTAAATTCAGAGTGCCTAAAAAGAATTTGTTGCTGGCATCAAATTCGACACTATTTTTTAATTAAAATCTAGATCAAGTAGTTTGAAGTGACGGAAATGTCAGATGCTCACAAGCGTGATGAATATCATATGAATCAATTACAATATTTTTGAACCTTGACTTGTGTTTCCATACATGTTTGCATGCCAATTATGTTTACCTCATATGAAAATTTGAATATTTCTCATCACATTTAGAAACTCACAAAAACATACCACCGCCTCCCCCATTTGATGCCAGATGTAAAACAATTACAAAAAAGTTCATTTAAAATCAAATTTAAAATAGCTGGTGCATAATGGCAATATGTACTGCACATTCAGTGAAAATTCATTGAATTTCACCAAGTGGTCTCGGAGGAGTTGTCGCCACAAAGTACGTACCATATGACGAACGGACGGACAGACGGACGAACGAACGGGCACAATGATCACTATATACCACCCGCCAAAGTGGGGGTATAAAAAGATAGATGACATAGTGCTGAATCTAGCAATTAGAATGCCTATATTTACAGTCATGTGATTCAACAATTAGCCTTGTTTCATTTCGTGATCGATGAAAAGGAAGGGAAATTCAAGGAGTAAGAAACAATAAAAGTTTATGGAGTAAATGCATATAAGACAAAATGTCTACAAATACATGGCAAAACAAGCAATGTAACAACGTTTTTATTGTTATTATTCATCTTGATGCCATCCAAAAAAGATATTTGTACATTCCCCATAGTAAGTCTTTTTCAACGCCATTTCGATATGAAAAAGAAAGGAAATTTGGTAAATGTCAAGGAGACAACATCCCATATCCAGGTTAAAACGACCAAAAACAAAACATTTAGGGGTCACCATATGGACTTCAACACAGTGAGGAACCTCACACCATATAGTAAGCCCTAAATGGCCCCAAAAATGTAAAAAAGTGAATAAATCAATGGAAACAAACCACACCAAATAACCCAAATATCAAGAAACTAAAATTTTATAAGAAGACAAGGACAAGCCAATGACCAACATATTCCTGACTTGGGACAGGCGCAAAAATTGCGGTGGGGTTAAACTCGTTTTCTTGGATCCAAACTCTCCCTCTATGTGTGGTGAATGGCTAAAAATAAATACACAAAAAGACTCACAGTAAAAATCAAACTAGAAAAAAGTCCAACTTATCAAGACGAGTACCCTTACAATGTAGTACATAAAACATGAAGACAATACACACAGGTACTGTCCGGACAAATGCTCGCAGTTACTGACTGCTAGCTAAGGACATAATTTCCGTTGACTATGATATCAAGCCTTCTTACGTATGAAATTTCAATTGAAATACTTCTCAATAGATTTGGTATAACAACATCATCAATTATGAAAGAAGAACATGATATTGTGTAATGCCAAATACTGCCAATATGAAAAATAGTTTAAATTTAGTTATGGTGTAAAGCATTTAGGAGATGATCAATATTTTTGCCAACAAAAACCAGAAGTAAAGATTTAACAACAATGCTGTATTCATATCCTTTATGAATAAGTTTGTTCAACTGATTAATAAGTTTGGAAGGACAATTTTTGAATTTATGCGCTTTGTAAATGATATTTCCATAGAAGTTTGGATGTGAAATGCCCTGATGTATAAGAGCCCTGCATGTAGAACCAATTTTTTTAAATTAGTCAATGTATCCATAATAAAATTAAGAGAATGTTTTTATCAATTTATGATATGTAAACCTTGATGCAGAAGTTTTTCAGTGAGACAAAGATTTCGGTCGTTGAAGTCAGTAACATTACTACATACTCGTGCATATCGAACAAGTTGTGAAATGTAGACCCCGTAAGAAGGGGCTAACGGAACATCGCCGTCGAGATGGGGGAAATTGACTATAGGGAATGAGAAATCATCCCTTTTATCGTAAACCTTAGTGTTTAACTTTCCTTGATTTATTCATATATCAAGATCAAGAAAAGGAGTATAATCACTGCTACTATTGGATTTATTCAAAGAAAGTTCTGCAGGATAAATTTCATCTGTAAATTTAGAAAATTCAGGATTATTTAAAGCCAAAATATCGTCCAAATATCTATATGTATTGTTAAATTTATCCACTAAATGCTGTTTAGAAGGGTCTTTTTGAATTTTTGCCATGAATTGTGACTCGTAGCAATAAAGAAATAAATCTGCTATGAGAGGTACACAGTTGGTACCCATAGGAATACCTATTGTTTGCTGAGAGACTGTATCACCGAAACGAACAAAAATATTATCAAGAAGAAAATTTAATGCTTTTATCATATCCTGACAAGTCCAGTTGGTATATTTGTCATGTTTGTCGTCATTGAAAAAAGATTTAAATGTATTGCAACAAATGTACGTACATCCTGATTTTTTAAAGGACCATTTGATCAAATACGAAAATTTCTCTTTGATGAGTGTATGCGGTAATGTAGTATAGAGGTTAGAAAAATCATAGCTATCGACGGAGGTGTATGCTTCATTAACAGATCGAAGTCTTTCCAAAACTTCTACCGAATTTTTAACACTCCAAAAGTAGTTAATTCCACTGTATTCATAACATTTGTTGCTGAAGTTGATGACGAGATGTTCATGTCAGTATGTCGTTGATACCTGTATCTCTAACTGTGAACCTTTTTTCATCTTCAAGATCTAGAAAAAGTAATAACAGGCTGAATATGACAAAAATGCTTAGAATTTTTAGATACAAATTACAGTCCAACTTAGATGGCTCGAACACCCAAGGGACCGATAAAAACAGTTCGAGCCAAAGGGGTGTTCGAGATATAGAGGTAGAAATATATTAAAATTCGAACAAAGGGACCACAAAAAGGGTTCGAGGCATCCATGGTGTTCGAGTTATTGCAGTTCGAGCCATCGAAGTTCCATTGTAGTTACATTTGTGCTGAATTTCATTACTCCAGGGTAATCCTTTAGTCAAAGGTATGAGAATGATTCCTTGAAATTTGAACAGATATATCATGTTTTGGAGGAGAATTTTCGAAAAATACCAGTCGAGAGATGTTACATTTCCCCGAGCACAACGGTCGAGGGAAATTGCATTCTCCAGACTGGTATTTTTCGCAAATTCCCTGACCAAACATGACATATCTGTTTAACTCTACCGAATGACTTTATGTAAAGCGCACAGATGATGTCGTTTTGAAATTTTTTACAAGTGTCACAGTGAAAGGTCAAAAAGGGCAAAAGTGACAATTTTTTAGGCAAATACCCCGCTGCTTAAAATCTTGCTTAAAATGTAATGGATTTGTCAAAAATACACCGGTATTCTACCAATCGAATTGCAGCTTTATATGATAAGATAGAATTATAACGGTTACCCTAAAATCTATTGTGAACATCACAATAGATAAAAACTCGCAATTTGCGACATTTTTTTACATTTGGTTAGATATAACATTGAGTCGCTTGATACGAACTATTAGATTTGTTTTAATTAAGTTTTGATCATTTGATTTCTTACATAACGAAGTTTGATGCGTGCAAATCAGTAGAGGCTTATTCTGTAAACGCGTCGGGCTCAGTTCTTACGGACTTTAAAAGAAGTTTGGCATTTCCGATTTTGTATCTGCTGAGTTGATTGTAAGACTTGAACATTGATAAACTACGCTTCCTTCTACGTTGAGAAAATGTAAAACAATTGACGACAGGGAATTCTTCAATGGCTAAAAATTATAATCACATGCTACAATCTAACAGGGAAATACATGGGAAAAACACAAATGAGACATAAGACACACGTAAACACGACAGAACTCGGGACAGCCGGACTTTTTACCGACGCTAGCAAAAGCCAGCGACAGGGATTCACCAGTTTATCGGTGCCCAAACGTCCCCCTTTTCTGTCCAATTTCCCTATAGTATGATAAATATACGCATAAAACCCAAAACATGTAGATCACTAATTTCATGACCACAATCTTGATAGGTCAATAAATGACAATACGTAATTTTGAAAGGATGGGTGGGAGAAAATGTCTGGTCTTTCAGTGTTATCTCACAATAGATTGCTGATAAATTGTAATCTCTGTAAACTTTAATACTTGTATTAAGGCCGTTGTTACAGATACTAATTTTTGTTTATTTTACATTAACACTTGTATGAGGATAATGGATTTATTTACATCAGAAGATTTAATAAGTTATAGGTGTGAAACCTCTCCCACCTCAGACAAGGTCGCGGTGCAAGATTTTTCTTTCTCATCCTACCTGTAGTGCTTTCTATGTAGCCAATTCCTGGGTGAAATTTTTCCGTCTCACCCACCCATTTTCCGTCTCACCCACCCGCCTGGATGAGAACACACCCGCGTTTTTTTTGTCTGCTTGACATTCAAATTGCACTTGTCTTCTTGTTTTTTTTTCTTTTGTCTGATTTTTTTTTTGGATGCCGAGGGGGAGAAAAATAATCAAACACCAGCAAGAAGGTCAGACAAAAAAAAATCTCAGACACCCTCGGGTAAGATTTTTAGCGTCTCGGACTCAGCAAGCTTCGTCCAAATACTTGAAATCTTACCCTTGGGTGTCTGATTTTTTTTTGTCTGACCCTCGCCCTGGTGTTAGATTCTTATAGTTCCATAGAAATGTTTTTACTGTTACAGATTCAAAACAATTGGCAACTGAATATTTTAGGATGATTTTAAGCCTTATTTTATACGATTTTTTTTCAGCAAGTAATAGACATTGAAGGCGGGGGTATGTTTTTTTTCTGTAAAATTCAAACAGGAAATATATAGCCTCGTCTTGGTCACTACTATGAGCCAGTTTTCTTTAATATTCAAGTTAATGTTGGTTAAGTTTTTCATGAGAGTTTATTGACAGATCATCTAAAATTGGGACACGTGTCATTTCATTTATACTATTAGTCATATTTCTACAAAGTCTAAAACATTGGATCGTTTCCTCTGAGATCCAAATAGCAATTTCATTAATGCTTTTTTATGATTTAGTCCTGAGTTTATCCTTTTCAACATTTTATAATTATTATGTTCGCATTTCATCCAGTGGTCAGAATACTTCCTATGGGGAATATACTTATATATGGATGTAAATATATGGGGAAAACTGGTTCGATATAAGAGAGTAATTAGAACCAAGCTTGGTCACAATAGTACATCGCTAGTCGTTTTAAAAGAAATGTGTAGCTTCTTGTACTACTAGTATCTCATGACCATGAACTAGATAAGCGATACAGGCTCTAAAGGGCCTTTTGTTAAAATATCGAAAAAGTGGACAAATTAATTCATGTTAGAAAACGTCGCACGTAATACTTTTGTTCATGCGCCATCGCGTACTTGTAAAAAATCATTCGATTGCTTCTTTAATGTTTAATGTTTGCTGAAATTGTGATGCCAGCGACTTCAGTTTGCTGATAACTGAAAATTATATTTATCTATAATTACATTTCATGCATATTCATTTGAATTCCGTCAATTTGATAGGTGAACACCAATCACGTGGCATATCAATGTGAATTTGCAATTCCCATGAAACACATTTGATCACATGTTTACGTGGCGGATTAATTTGTAAAGATAGAATCCTAATGAACATGATGTACTTTCCTGTAAATAAATTGTGTGTTTTCTTACATTTCGGGTAAAGTGTAATTATAGAATTGAATGCATTATTTTGAAGCTTCATAGGGATTATGAAAGTGTTGACCGGGCGCACATTTTCGACATGAAGCGTTACCGCGCTTCATTAAAAATGTGCTTCGGTCAACACTTTCATACCCCAATGAAGCTTTAAAATAATGCATTCAATTCTTAAATAAATAGGCTTGTGTTCTCAAAATTTCAGGGGAATTTGTGAATTTTACATTTTTCCAAACATCTTCC
Source organism: Modiolus philippinarum (assembly GCA_002080025.1). Lineage (NCBI taxonomy): Eukaryota > Metazoa > Mollusca > Bivalvia > Mytilida > Modiolidae > Modiolus > Modiolus philippinarum. The sequence goes on along the minus strand of MJUU01012520.1, from coordinate 50,334 downwards.
TTTTAGGAAATAAACAATAAATAATGTTACTGCCTTCTTCAAAACAATAAATACAAGTGTTTATATAATACGATAAGCGATAAGATAAAAAGCTATATATCAAATGTTTAAAACTGCGAAATGATATTGCCTTGAAAGTATAATAAATCGAGTTCAGAGTCCGTTTCAAGACACGAAGTCCATGTATTGAATATTTTCATGTGACTTTGAACTTTTTGCCTTTTATTACCAAACTGACAATACATTTTACCTTTTAAATTGCCTTGTTTGTTGACATTTGTTGAAAAGTTTACTTTTCTCACCAAACATTGTGCTGTGCATAATAGGAATACTGTATGACATCAGCATTTACGATGAGATATGCTATTTCTATAAATGTCAAACTTCCCACAAATTAACAAAAGTATACCAGGTGGTTTTATTAAATGTTTATGCAACTCTACTATATTTAAGTCACAAAACAATAAAACTGCGTATGAAGTTACATTGAGACTTTAATTTCAAGGGTCACGCGAATATATATTTCTTATATGTACTGCAATACTTATAAGACTTATAAATACCGCGTCTTCTCTTTTTAGTTTTGTTTATATTTTTTCGAATCAAATCTGTGCTGTGAAGTTGTGGATACTCGCATTAACAACATATACATCATATGAAGAAACAGATATTTGTTATTTCGGTGAGAAAGTGTAGATCTATGTTTAAAACATATTTAAAATATCATTAAAAAGTAAGATTTTCAGGTTTCAAATTTTTACAAATTGATATTCTAGAGTTTTATCAAAAGATATAAAACTGATTTTGTCAATATGGATTGCACTTTTCATTTCATAGGTCTCATAAAAGAAAAGCCAGACATGAGGAAATTTATGCAGGAAAAAAGGATTACGGAACCCTTTCCCGTCTATATTTTGATGTCATTCTTCTAAAAATTCCAGCTATAACTTTGCCTATTCATTTGATCTATATATAAATAGCTATATATCGCAAATGAGAATATTAATACGAAATGGTAAACTATAAATAGCCGTATAAAGTAATCGATTATATGTAAACAAACTTAAAGTTTGTTGAAATGTAGGTCTTTAGAAATAATTTTTGGCAATGGTTATAAGGTTTATTATAAATAATATTGATAGGAACTATGTCATGAATGAATCATTGGAAATACGCCGGACATTGTGAATCTAAAAACAAGTATATAGGCGGACTAAAATATCTTTTGTGACACATAATATCCTTCCGATTTCTGAAAATTTACATGTTTTTATTTTTATTTTAACACGAAACGACATAAATATTTGTAAAGTTAAATCAGAAACCAAAATAATCAATTTACAAGTAATAGAGCAGTCCAGAGCAGATTCGAGTCATTTTATCAAATAAGGCCACATCAAGCATTTAGGATTAAATTGAAGACAACTAGAACTTTGTTGTTGAAAGGTAGGTCATGCTATTTAAGGTGGTACGGGGGTCTAAAATTTTGTCAGATAGAATTTTCTGATATTTTCATGATTTACACTTTGTTATGAGGACATACGAAAAATAAACTAAAAATAAGGGGTCACCAGCCACATAAGAATGAAATATGAAATGTAAAAATCTGCTATTTTGGTTGAAATGATAGGGAAAATTAGCGAATTCTAACAAAATTTTAAATTATTTCAGGTAACATCAGATAGATTTTTTTAACAAATTGATAAATTAATAGCAAATATACTGTCCTTTAATTTCCATGAAAAAAAAATTTGGGGTCACCGAACTTATTTTTGAGTAAATCGCGAAAAACACAATTTTTCCTATTATTTCTATAAAAATTATCTCTCCTTAATTGAACTGGAGTTAGCTGAAAGTTTCGATATTCTGCATGATTACACAATAAAAGTGGCATATTTCATCAAACTTAACTATTACAAGACATAGGAAATGGTTTCGGCAACGTTCCCATATAGTGAATTCCTTTTTTTGTCACATGCGCAAGAATGATGCGCAATTTTAAACTCCCGTACTACCTTAAGTAGTTGAGTATTGTATTTATGTTTTTCTGTCTATGTTAAACTCTTTTCAATTAATGTTTCAGTGTGTTATTTTTTAATGACACATGTTTTTCATTTTACAAAAAAAAAGAGAAAAAAAAACAACGTCGGAGTGACGTAAAAATGAAAATATGAAGACATATACATTAAGAGCATATACTGCACTTTCTTGTTATGTTGCGAATTTCGCACTTTTAAAAAAAATCAATGGGGTGATAACGAAATAACCAGAGTTGTCAAGAGCCAGTGTCCATAAGACAAAAAGACAAATCAGGTGGTAACCACCGGAAAAAATTGTCGAGAATAATTGAGAATTGGAAAAATGACAAGAACATATTTGGTTGCTTTCATATTAACCGAGGTTATAAATACAAAAAATACCGAAGTTGCATAAAAAACAGTAAATTTCGTTATGCTGTACACAGGGTTCCCACAGTTTTTTCCTGATGAAATTCCAGGACTTTTCCAGGTCTTTTCAAGGATTTTTCAACCTTTTTCAAGGTCAGATTTTGACACCATTTAGGATTTATATGGAATTTTCCGCTGATGTTCTCAGTGTTTGCTGAATTTCATTTAGGATAACATGCGAGCTATGAACTTGTGGAGATGTGAAAGATCTTGCACATCAATGTGGGTATCAATAAGGACATTGTAGGGTATTGGATAAACATGATATAAGTGTTTAAAAATCATGTTCCTTGATATCACCTGGCACCTGAGTCCGTTTTCAGGAGTCAGACTACAGAGCTGCCGGGCGCATCCCCGGCTTGTTGATAGGGGTATGTCCTGTCTATGCGTTGTAGTCGGGTCATAACACGGAAAGACAGACCGCGAACTATTGTACCTTAACTGTGTGGAGATACGCCACGCTCCATGCAATGTAAAGATCCCTTCTAATTTTTTCTTATGACAGCAGAGTCGCTGGGTCCCGTATAGAAGGCTAAATTTCCTCCCCCTACCCATTCTCCCCTTTTTCAATGGCATTTGAAAACTCATTACCCCGGTTGTCCTTTTCACCTTTACTTCTTTCTTCTTTTACTTACTTATTTTTTGAATTGATTAACTTGTTCTCGTCCTGATATAGCTGAAATATTGGTCATTGGACGTTAAACTCTAATCAGTCAATCAACCATTATAATATCACAGGTTTTAATTGTAAAAAAGAGGCAAGCCATGATGTATCACTGTGAAGTTTTGTCATATTCTAAGATGGTAAGTGGTAAGTCATACCTTTTTCCTGTAAAAGATATTTCAAGTTTTCTTTCTTTTTGTATTATTGAAAAAAAAAAAGATTTTACGACTTGTATCCAAATCTAATGTACACTTCACACTTTTATTGGGATACCATTACCATTTTTGTTTTTTTACACATATATAAACTTGTGTTTTTCACATCTACTGAAAGATGTTGATATAACTAATAGATTAATCTTAAACAGAAACTTTTATTCAAAATAATACTGGAACATTTCAAAGCATCATACTGTAAGTAATCATTTAATACTCTCCAACGTATGGCAAGTCAATGCCCACAAGCGAATTCTGTTGCATTCTCAGAAAATAATTGTTTAGTCGTTGATAATGTTCTGGGTAATCCCTTAAGGGATTCGAAACTAGAGGTGTTTTTTTATATTGCCTGACTCCGAATCCCTTATCAACCATTTATAGTTCTATTCGGGAACATTTTTTCATGTAACCTTCTGTTTGAAGTTCCAAAAGTGCAATTACGGCGATTGAAATTTCCTTCAATATTTTACAAAAGGATATGGAGTAAATAAACATGAGACCATAACACATATGTTAACTCCAACTGCAATAATTTTAATGAGCTGTATGGCCATTTCGGAAATTTATTCCTCATCAGCAGCACTAGAACCCAAACAAAGGAAATCCATAATTTCAAAAAATGTTAAAATGCATAAAACAAAACATATAGCTAAGGAAAAAACTACGATGGTAGGAGTTAATCCTTCGGTTTTAGAATTTACATCACAATTGATAATAGTAATTGAACAAAGTGTACACATGAGATATTATTTCATCTACAAGTACACCATATCTAAGAAAAATAAAGAGAATGAACTGAAGCAACACATGTTTACTTCCACTGGAAAATCGGAGAATTGGGTAGGGGCATGACATTTAGCCATCCATCATGCGACCCCTAGTGAGTCTAATCTTATTCGGGATATATAGTAGGAGTCTCTGAACTGCATAGGGTGTGGTGTTTTACCACACAGTTGTCTGCAATGTTTCGCAGTCAGCCTGTCTGTATTATGAACTGTCTATCTCACTGCCACTGGACAATGGGAGAATTGCTTAGGGGCAGGAAATTAAATTTACGATGAAATCCAAAGCGACTGGTGCTCTTCAACGGGAAATATATAGAAGGGGTCAAATTAGTCAATTCAACTATAATATAAGTAAAGAATGAAAGATTAAAAGAAGGAATGGACAACTAGAAATGACTAGAGAAGCGAGTATTGATTGCCACTGGAGCATGGGAGTAATGGGTAGGGGCAGGAAATTTAGCCTTCTATACGACCCCAGCGGGTATGCTTTTGCCCGAGAAACATAGAGGGGGTCTCTATACTACATAGGGCTTGACGTTTCCACAAACAGTTTGTCTAGAATGGCTTGTCTTCAGACTTTCCGTATTATGACCTGACTACCCCGCATAGAATGGGCGTTCCCCTATCAACTACTGGCGACACGCGCGATGCATTATTGTTTTGACCGAGACCTTGATCAACAGTATGCTTTAAAGAACATTGTTTATCTATCGGAAGCTTTCTTTAACAATGACTGCCCAATTTTGTAAATATAAAGTATGCATGCTTTATTTTCTGTTCAGGAAAAAATCGCATAATTGCAATGTGAATCCGTAGTGCATATTTTTACATGAAAATCCGTAGAAAATATGGAAAATATGTAGTTGTAGACACCTCTGCGTAAAAATACTGAAACGGACTTGCCTGGTATGGAAGTTATAGCTCCTTTCTGACCGTTTCTTCGCGACACCTCTGCGTAAGAATATTGAATCGGACTAGCTTGGTATGGAAGTTACAGCTCCTTTCCGATCGTTGCTTCGCGATGTTCTTGTTTATTCATATTTTTAAAAATGTGTAATTTAACATGATTGTAGTTTTTCAAACGCAATAACCTCGACGTTCTTTTTTGATATAAAATAACTGAACTTAAAGCGCAAAAACATATCTCGATAATGCTTCCTACTGATTTCCGGTTTAACAGCAAATACATCATATGAGGGAACCAGACATGGTTTGTTTACAGTCGGGACCGATACGAAATTCAAGACTTTTTCCCGGATTTTCAAAATTTTAAAGCTTTTCAAGGTTTTCCCGACCGTGAACGACCAAATCCATATTCCCGACTTTTTCCCGTTTTCCGGTAGCATGGGAACCCTGTGTACACGTGTTTCAAGGAGTCACCTCTCATCAGCAGCATTAAAATCAAATAATATGGAAAGCCATAATCCAAAAGTAGTCCAAAAAGAAGCACTCATTTCCAAAAATATCGAAAAATTAAGCAAAATCCAGTGTTATAAGGTAAGTGTGAACCGAACCATCAATCCAAAACGAATAATCCAAGGACAATGGCAACATCGGAAACAACAAAGAAACACAGCATGAATATGGCACGGAAAAGAAAAATGGAGACACACACGCACAAAGATGAACATTACGGACCACATAAAAAAACCATGGTGAGATCAGGTGCACAGGTAGAGTAAGCATCTCCTGCTTCTTATAAGACACCTGCCGTGTTTAACATGTCAAATCCGGTAGTAAAGTCAAATCCGGTAGTAAAGTCGAATCCGGTAGAAGAAACAACAATTAAGCTTTAAAGGGGAAGGGGAAACAGATATCCCATAGTGGTCCACAAGATGGTGATGTCGACCGTAAAACTTCTGGAGTGATGACTTCAAGTTTTAGGTAACATACCCTTGTTTAAGTAGCCTGTTTGTTAGCAACCGGGCTCTATGAAGGAAGTCACTATATTGAACACAGGCTCCTGAATAGCGAATGAGCTGGGAGATGTAAACTCCGTTTGCCGGCACTGTTGGGATGTTGCTACAAAGAAAAGGAAAGTTGACTATTGGAAAAGTGAAGTCATCATGATTGTCGTACAGCTTAGTTTGTTTGAAGTCTACCTCTGTTGCCAATTTCAAGATGGAGGCGAAGATATGAGCCGGGACTGTCTGTAGTATCCTTAATTTCGAGCACATTTGGACAGATTATAAATTTACCATTTGTGGTGTTTCTAAGTTTAGTTGTACAAAAAATATAGAAGCATGAAATTATCAAATCAACAGGAAATTAATTACCACTACGTCGAAGAAACAGACAAGTGTGCGGTGGCACATTGTAGAAAAATGCCAACTTTTGATGTTTGTTTTTAATAAAACTAAGCAGGAAAACATCATGTTGATAGACTTTTGAGTTATAAGCGTCCAAAATATACAACAGTAAAAAGTACGGGAAAATTTTTCCCACCATTTTTTCTCTATATAAACAGTCAAAAATTTTACGGATGTGTTTTCATGACCAAATGAATACTTTATATATATATATATATATATATATATATATATTACAACTGAGCCAAAANTAGAGAATCTAAATTTCTTGTGTGCCACCCACTGTCTGACTCTTATCTGGAACACCACTTAAATGATATCAAGGTTATACAGACTAAGAGAAATATTGTTTTGAAAAGAAAACTCGTATCCGTCTCATCATAATTGAATAAAACGCACACTTGACAGTAAAATTTTTATTAAATTTGCTCTGTTTAATTCAAGTGTTTTATTTGAAAGACTTTCCATCATAGTGATATTATGATATTTCGACATGGGGTATTTCTTGAATTTTTAATACTCAATCATAGCAAAAATGATATGTAGCATTGGATTCGTTTCCGAGTAATACATAAAAAAATACCGTCGTTAATACCACGAAGTTTGCAAAAAAAAATATTTTGTCGAAGACTTAGGGACTCGCCATTGCTTGAGACGCTACATTTATCAAATTCATGTTTCGTAAGTCAAAAGCGTAAATATAATCAAAAATCTTCTCCCCTTAAACTACTTGGCCAATAAGAACCAAAATTAGTCACAATTATCCTTAAATTCCCTTCTTAAATATGTTCGTATTACATTAAAATAGAAACCAGCGTGAAACAAAGATAGCATTGGACCAAATGCGAAAACATATTCAAAGAACTTCTATAAAACAAATTGGCCAATCGCAATCAAACTTTTGGTGGTTCCTTTGAAAATATGTCTGGCATGTCTTCATCTCATCCTAAATTGCCGCTAGTTAGAAAGTTAGTTTAACATTGAACTCTTTTGAAAATTATATTCAAAGATCTTCGCTGAAACAACTTGAGTTTGCTAATAAGAACCATACTTAGTTGAAAAGTCCTTAGTTGGTTCCCTGACAAATAATAAAATACCGATGTAACTTTTAATTCAGGTAATGTGTTCTGTCAGTTTGCATCACATCAACGATAGGTGCTAGGGTGGAAGAGAGTTTAACATTGGCCCGTGTAGGGAAACACGTTCGAAGATCTTCTGTAAAACGGCTTGGCCAATTGGAACCAAACTGCATGGTCACACTAATCGTTTGAGTGTTCCCTTTAAAATGTGCCCAATAATTCCGCGTCTATGTTGCAAACAGGAAACATAGGTTAATATCGGACCGTATTGGAGACAATTCCAGATCTTGTCTGAAAACATCTGACTGCATCCAAACTTGATCTGTAATAGCCCGACATTTAACAACCATGTCAAACAGGTCTGCATCACATCCAGGAAATCCGTTAGCAGGGAACAGAGTATAATATTCGAACTTACTTGAAACACATTTTTAAAGTAGTATTCCAGCCAAGAGTCAGGCAGTGGGTGGCACATCAAAAATTTAGATTCTGTATTTTATGGCTAAGATGTATTCATTTTGTCATAAAAACACGTCCCAAAAAGTTTTTACATTCGAATATGTGTAGGTCTTGAGCTAATTTTTGACTGGTTATATAGAGAAAAATGCAACTAAATTTTGAAAGCTAGGATCTCAAAAAGGCAAAATAACACAGGACTTTTATCTATCAAATTGAGGTATTCTTTGTAAGTATTAGTAAAATCAAACATCAAAAGTTTGCGTTTTTTCCTCAATGTGCCATTGCACCAATGCACTTTGCCTGTTTCTTAGACGGACTGGTACTTAAAGCTCTTCATCACCAAATAACATCAATATTTATTAACATACTTCAAATATTTAAGCAATTTGAGCTGGACTTGTCTGTGTCAGACTAAGTCCACTTGAGCGAAAAGTTGGTCCATTACACATTTTATGCTACAGTGAGCGAGAACCGAAAAAAACTAAAAATCAATTGACAATAACATTTGAAAATATGGAATGAACACATGGGAGAACTGTTATCTGAAAAGACCTATATTCAATATCAGTTGTGGTTGTTTCTATTCAACAATTCAAAGTAATAACAATGAAAGTATATGGGGTAAATGCAAATTAAACAAAGTATCTACAAAAACCTGGTAAAACGCAGAAATAAACAACACTTTTTTGTTATTTTTTATATTGAAATCATCATGAGGTCGTCATTTATGAGTTTTGTATATACTTCATAGTAATTTCAATACGGCCACTAGTTTCAGTTTGAGCGGAATTCATTGCTAGATGTCGAGAAACGTTACATCCATGTTTCTTTACCCGTGGATTGGGGTGGTACTGGCAAAGTGTTTTTACAATCATACTTAGCTGTTGCCCGTCAATGGTTTTTATTGGGTCTGTGTTGTTCATCTGTATGTGTGTCTTCATTTTTCTTTATTGTCCCGTACTTAAGTGGTGTCCGTGTTTCTTAGTGTGTCCGATGTTGCCATAGTCCATGGATTAATCGTTCTTTTGATTGACGGTTCGGTTCTCACTTACTATACTACTAAAGGATTATCACATAAATTTCACAACCACATGTAGGCATAATAAAATATTGAGATGTGGGCATTAAAAGCAGGTGGTATGAATAACAATTTGAAATAACAGACGAAAATAAATAAATAAATAAAGTAAAAAATAAATAAATAAATAAAATGCCATTATAGTATTATAGTTTATGTCTGTCTATTCAGTTGATCGTTTATAATGGATTTTGAGACTTATCTTGGTATTCTCCATATTTTCTAGATTTTGATTTTTGACCAGAAAACACTTTTGAGGAACTTGTCGCAAGAGAGTGATGTTTTCGTATGCAAATATTCAGATTATCAAAATCACGAACTACGGTGGTGTATATCTCAATCACATACCGTGATGAAAATGCCAACTAAATACCCGCAGAAAGCTATCTAAATGAAGATTTTACGAACAATTGTCTGCGTCTTTTTGTCCAGTATATCTCCATCTGCTTCAGGTATGTTTTCTTTTTGGGTTCATAGTAACAATACCAGAGTTCTTGAAATGATCATATCCATCATTCTAATGTAGTTGGTTAATACATGTACTTTAATTTTCAAGGTATTGTTTTCATGGTTGACATTCCTGTAATTGACACGATACCTACGCGTTTGTTATTGAAATAAAATGGCAATACACATCACTTCAACTTCTGTGTTTGATTGTAAACGTTCGGCCCCTGGTGACACATGTTGAAAGCGAGCAACAAAATCTGACACAACGACGAGGAAAATGACAAGTGTCTGAAAACATAAATGAAACAGAGATATTTAAGAAGCAGATTTCGATGAGCACCGTGCAGACGACAGCAGCCATGCCGTACAAACAATTTAAATGTAATCTCTTATACAAAAGATATTGTTATCAAAAAGCTTACCAGAAAGTTTCGTAAGTTCCTCAATCCTTTCCAAGATGCAAATCGGTTGTGTGGAATCCAACAAATGTTCAGAGTTAAACATATTAAATTATAAATTAACCCAAGAACATTTCTGAGACGTGTAGCCTTGTTGTTAAAATAAAATCATAGTAATGTGTAAATATCCGTACAATGATCCATTTGATTTGGTGGTGCATTTGAATGTCCTAGGGAATGCAGAAAATTCTATTTCAAATGAATCGGTAATCGTGTTATCATCTCCCGGAACGAATGTACAAGTGATGGATTATCACATTTTTGAAAAGTAATTAAATGTCTGTTCAGCTGTTCCTAAATACATTCAACAGAAAACAACTCATATGTTAATGTTACGCTACAATATTTCCAAATCCGGTAATACCCATTTAATTACAAATATCCTCTCCCTCTGACTGACAGTCAGAAACCTTGTTTGTCGGCGCCATATTGTCCTAGTAAAATGACATGAACTTTTGGTTTTGAAAAAAATCGATCATGCCAAATAATATATATTTGGATAAAAGGAATTATTTAATCTAACATAATAACATCTCCGGTTTATTTGAAATACAGATGAAAATTAATAAATTATTGTTTATTTGATAATGGGATTATATTCCAGGTGGAGTAATATTGCTTTTTGTCCTTGAGATGTTGATTTCAACAATAATTAATGTAATAAACGGTGTAAATATACGCAACTAACGGATCGCCAGTAAACTCATTTTGCGACCATCAACTCCCGAATTGATGCCTCCAAATCTTCAAATAAAATACAGTCATTTCCTAATCCTTTGTCTCTTCAACTTGGGGATAATGAAACTAAACCACTGGCAATTTGGAAAAAAGATGATCTACAATCCTCTGATAGACCCAGAAAAAAATCATTAGATGTTTGATGATATCTTTAGAGACAATTTTTTGCTATCAAATTTATTTGAATGACATTTATTATTTTTTTTACTAAAAGGAACTGAAAGAAAATTAAAGCATGCAAGGGACAAGTGTAATTCTACATGGTCGTCAAATCAAATTCTATCTCGTTTGAACTACTAAATTATCTCCTTTCCACAACCAAGCTATCTTGCAAAGGATAGCAAAGGATTAGTCACGAGGATGAAATAGGAACATTCTACGTAAGATTCAAGAAAAAATAAAAATAAAGAAATAATCGTATTGGGTTTTGATAGTTTCCGTATTGAAATAAAAAAGACTTGGGATAAAATTAACAGTAATGCAATTTACCTTTAAGAAGTCAAAATCTGTCGTCGCTAAGAATAATGTAGTCTTTGAGATTCTTTCAAAGTATCAGGAAATGTAACTAGAATGGAAGCACATTTTTTACTTTAGTTATTCAGAACTATACAACGGCAGTAGAATACCGAAGGAACAAAGCACAAGACTACATAAATCAAAGTCCAGAGACAAGGCAAAATCTAGGCAAAATCAAAAACACCAGAAGACGGATGACCAAAGACACTTAATGCCCACAAAAAGACACAACCACTACATATACAACACAAAAAACTAAAACACTAACAGTATGAACTCTCAAAAACAGAGTGACATCAGGTGCTCCGGAAGGGTAAGCAAGTCCTGCTCTGTATACTATATGTTTGGAACCAAATATTGCTGAGATACAAGTAATATGACCAATTTTCAAAATGTATCAGTTATGACATTCAAGATATTTAACAAAAAATTGAACTACTAGCAAAATTTTGAAAACTTTTTGTGCTTTGTATGAAACGATACTACTACACTCAAAAAAATTATTACTTAAATTTACTTAAAACTAGTATTTCTTTTACTCAAAATAAGTAATTTTTAAGTAAAAAAGTTTGTCACAAGGATTAGTAATTCTAAGTAATTACAAGTATTCTTAAGTAATGCTAAGTAATTCATTAAAGTAAGCAAAACAAGTAATTTTAAGTAATCAGAGTAAGTAATTCTATTCCAATCCATTTCAGTAATTTTTTAAGCCAAGTAAGTAATCTAAAGAAGTAATTTTAAGTAATTACATTAAGTAATATCAAGCCAGTTAAGTAAATTAAAGTAATCGCAATGCATAATATTAAGCCTGGTTAGTAATCAAAAGAAGTAATTCTAAGTAGTCACAATGAGTAATACCAAGCAAGTTAAGTAATTGCATTAAGTAATATAAAGCCCGCTAAGTAATCAAAAGGGGTAAATATAAGTAATCACAATGAGTAATATAAATCCTGGGAAGTAAACGTAAGTAGTCACAATTAGTAATATAAAGCCTTGGAAGTAATCCAACTTAGTAATCTTGAGTAATCACTATGAATTAAAACAAACTAGGTAAGCCATTAAATTTAGATGTAATAGACGAACAGGTAATTCTAAGCCTTGATAGTATTTCACTAATTCAGTAAAAAGACTTTAAAAAATAACGAGAAAATCTAGTTATTGGATGAATATTTCATGTGCTTGTTCAAACCAATCCAGGGATTTAAATCAAACACATTACGTTAAAGTAACATTTCTAACTTTTTCCACTGTATATATAAAAAGATCTATCCGGAACCAATCCATGATTTTGTAACACTTGATTTCTTCTGCCATGAATATTTTCTGAAATCATAAATAAATCCACTAATAACGGAATAAACCAAGATATCTTTATATACTACAACAAGTGTGGTAACTGAAGTATTTCCATTAAATATTTTCCATTAAAATCTCAATTTGAACGTGTAGAAAATTTCACAGGTGGTCGAATATCACATTTTGAAGACAATTTGACAATTTGTCACTGTAAATCTCTGGCTATACTGTATGCCTTTTACTTGCTTTGGTAACTGTGCTATGATTTCTAGTTGTTGGTATTCCCATTAGTTCTTCTCGAAGTAATTCAGTTTCTTAATGCCAGTTTTTCATTTACTTGCTTCCGTATTACAATTACTTGTATAGGCGCTTCTTTTCATTTTCTAGTATTTCTATTACTTATTTCAGCTTCTCTTAAGTAATTACAAGTACTAATTCCTCATATTTCTGATTATCATTGATAACTATTTTTTTATGCAGATACTTCACTAAGATCCTTGAATTGAATATGGTAGATATAAATCTAATGTAGCACTCCCACCTCTAAAAATCTGCTGTTATGTAGTGTTACTGCTATAACTTCAGAATGGAATGTAGAAGTAAAATGCAAGATTTACCTGAAATAACAGAATTTTACCACAAAGTATCAAATTCATGTCTGATTAATTATGCATAACTAGTTCATTGGATCATTATTTTAATAATCTTTATTTACACATTAAGCTATTTCTTTTAAGTATACATACAGTAATCAGTATATAAATATGTCTGGAAACCATATAATTATTAATTTCTGATCTACAATTTTAATTAATCTTGCATTTTAAGAAAAAGACAAATATATACCTGCTTGAAAATACTTAAACAAAGTGTGTCATGTTTTGTGGACACCATAACAGTATTAAAACTTGTAAAATGTCTCGGATAGTAATGATAAACAAACATCCCCCTTTTTCTAATTTCTTTTTGAATATTTCTCGATGTAATCAAAGTTGCAACATATAAAAATATCTGAAATTAAAAACTGCCTAAATATTCAGAATAGTTATCTAAATAAATTTGTTAATACACTATTTCAAGATACTTATCTGATATTTCACAGTACAAATTTCCTTTGTTCTCAAATATTTTGAATTACCCAAGGGAGATAATAAAA
>MJUU01012520.1:15709-33128 GCA_002080025.1 Modiolus philippinarum | reverse complement strand
GACAAAAATATTATCTATTAAAAATTCCAACATCTTGATTACGTCATTCTCAGTGTACTTCTTGTTTGACTCAGTGTGGTTCTTTACAAAATATGTTTTGTCTTTCCCTACTACTAAATAAGTGTATCTGCGTTCTCCGTTTTTAGTGCAGGATCATTGATGTAACAAATCCGAAATTACTGTTTTCAATTTATTGTGTGGCAGGGTAGTATAAAGAGTAGAAAAATCAAAGGTTTGTATGCTGTGGCAATGGGTAAGACTACTAGAGGATAGCTGTTCGAGAAGATCTTTAGAATTTTTTAGAATCCACATCTGATTGACGCCGCTCGTTGAGTAGACTTTATCACAGTTACTTTTTAGGCCATCTCTGACTGCGGTTAATAAAGTGGTAAGGAGCTTAGAAAGTGGCTTAGTGGTGCATCTGGAAGACCCCGCGATAAATCTCTGTTTGTATGGGTTTTTATGAAGTTTAGGGACCCAGTAGATGTAGGGGAGCTGATTGTTATCATCATCCGCTTTGATGCCAAAGGATGCTAAAACAGAGTTGTGATTGATGCTATGCAGCTACAATCCACAACGGAACAGAACAACTGAACATGAAAAAGACACAGGTACAGCTGCGACTTGAAATCAGGATAGCCGGACTTGGAAACCCGACTTTTAAATAAATCGGGTTTATGGATCGAGAGACTTTTATGTAAAATGCTAATATCTAGTGTCGAAAAAAAGCTTTTTGGACTCAATTTCCTTAATCTATTTTCGGGAATTACATGAAATGTTGAAATATACGTTACTATCGTGTTTTTTTTCATGTTCCGATTTAAAGTGATTCTTTCACTGAAAAGATTTCAAACTAGACTTTCAATATCAAATCATAATACTTACTTTTGTGAAGCATTTGCTGATTTGTGATTAGAGTATCTGGAGATTTAATAGATGTGATTGAAACTATTGGCTTTTATAATCAATGGTATTTGATTTCATATTAATGTTGCTGTAATAATTTCCATGATCAAATGAGGAGATATGGAGTGAATGTTCATTGGACAAAAATTACTACCAATACATGGTAATGTTAAGCCAATGGGGCAAATATATATATTTTATTTTATTCATGCAATTCCCATCTTATGAGTATTTTGGTCTACGCGTTGCATAACATAGAGACAAAGCATAGACTAATCTACAACGTTGGAATAATCACCTCCCCAACAGTAAATATACAATATATGTACATTGTCGGAAAATATAAAATTTATTTGACGAGCTTTAGAAACAGGTAGAAATGCGAGGTTTACCGAGCATTTCTCGCCTGTTTCGCAGCGAGTTCAAATAAATTTTATATTTCCGACAATGTACGTATATTGTTTTTATCCTGCAATCATTTAAACCCTATTTAAAAATGCATTTTCTTTTCGAAGCGGGACCAGGAAAACAGTAAACAACTTCGGCCATTTTGGTATAATCCATGACGTCATAAGAGAATTTACACTGTGACGTCAAAATATTCGAAGTTTTCAAATCAGTCGCCTGTCTTTTCTTCGTTCAAAATCGCGGACCGGTTACCAGTCTACCCTACGAATACGAAAAAAAATATTTGTAGGGTCGTATTCGTCTAGTAAATACCACCATTGCAGGATAAAAAGCAATAGGAAACCATTAGAAAAAAATTGAACCATGTCATGATGTAATGGATTCTGGATTAATAAAACTCAATGTGCATATTTCAATAAATGGTGTTAAGGAAGCCTACCTTATTTAGTTCGAACAGCTACGTCAAAGGAGTTCATTTCACTTATGTGCAAACTTTAAATACATGTTTAGAAGCAAATTTGTTGAACACTAATAATTCATTGCCAAGTTGTATGGGACTGACCGGAATATACTGCGGATTTGTGATGCATAATACTTTATTATTCTTTGTACTATTACAATTACATTTACTTTACAGTTAACTGGACACTTTCTAACAAGCCAGTTTCGTACGGAGAAGACATCACTTTAACATGTGAAACAGGTCACTTATTATCTTTGGAGAGCACGCCGAATTGTCCAGTTCGTCAATGGTTTGGTGGTCCCTATAACAAACTATTACTTTACAATGAGTTTTCGGCAAATGCAACTAAATATGTGGACAACACAAACTTGAGTACCACTTACTTTTCAATGGTCATTCAAGACTGGAATGAATTAGATATCAATTTGAATTACACATGTTCCTGTGGGTTTACATCATACACTAAACCACTTGTTCTAAGCAAAGAAAACTTTGTTGGTGAGTGTTATCTTACAAAATAGACTAATGAATTTGTCTATTTGTCAAAATAGACTTATTAAATTGTTTTTCTCTAATTGCTATCCAGTTTTCACATTTCCAGATCGGTGTGATAATATTTGTTGTCCTCTTCAGTAAGGAGAACAAGTCTCGTAAATTTTCCCAAAAATCTATTCGGAACATGATCAGTTGTTTTTCATCGAGTCATAAGAGAAACAGTTTCTACACTTTGAACACGTAAATTGTGATATTTCTTACATCTCGTTACATTATTTTTCAATGTTTAAAGGTCGACAAGCCTGGCTTTCAAACATTAACTCGATGTCAAAAATGTCATAATCATCTTGTCCTCGTTGCAGAAACTATATATAAACAGCATAGCAGATTCGGTCATTTTATTGCGTAGCTACATTACTGCTGAGCCTTATGTTTTTGTATGTAGTACTTTTCAAAAATGGTTTTCTAAGGTTACGGCTATCTAGCACCTTCTAAATTAAGGAAATATTAGATTTGTTTATTTTAGACACACTTTCAGCCGAATATCTTAAAAAATTTATTTTAAAAAATGTCACTTGAATATTAACAGGATATTAACAAACAAATTCTCAAATTTTCTCACGCAAGCAGCGAACCTAGTGTAATACCAACGAACTGAAATTATTACTCTTTTTTAATTTATATTTTTATTATAGCATTGAATTCGTAAATGCAGTCAAGAGTTTTGATATAGAAAAGGACTATATGTAAAATAAACTACTTTTTTTAAATGTAAAATGAAAAGTCGATGTAATGAAGAGAAAAACGTTTCGAAATAGTTCGCCTTAATTAACTCTAATGATATATTTGGGCAATTGTCAATTTTTATACTGTAATCAAGTAAAAGGTGTAAAATCTCGATCAAGGTTTTGAATTAGGTCCGTGTCCGTGTTGTTTATTTGTATGTTTGTCTTCACTATTCTTTTCTGTGCCGTATTTATGTGATGCCTGTGTATCTTGGTGTTTCTGATGTTGTCATTGTCTAAAGATTACTCAGTTTGGACCGACAGTTTGCTTTTTACTTACTTTACAGTAGTAATTTTAGCATTAAGTTGTTCGTTGTTTGATGATCAGATTTTAAAAAAACGCGGTAAAACTGAATTACCTTGTCTGACTGTTTTTATTCATATAAAAGATTTTCCTCAATATAGTACTGAAATTTTGTAATAAAAAGAAGTATAGATATAAATTAAAATTTAATTAGAATTCAAAAGGCTCGTTTACATTTTACAGACTCGTAATAACCGATCAATTCAAAAGATTAATGCGTTTTTTAGATGTATGACATCAAAATGTTGATAAAAAAAGGAATTTCTGTTGGTTTGCAATTAATTTTACATGGCGTTGAAAAAATAAATAAATGAATGATGAACAGGTTTTAAAGCTTTTAAACTAAGACACAATGTGTGACAAGAAAAAATGACATCCATGGTATGATTAAAAATATATATATATTGATAATACCGAAGATATTGCAAAATGTCCAGAATAGATTCCAACATAGATAGATGAAGACCAACAATAAAAGCGTTGTTCCATTGCTGTGTTTTTCCATGTATTTGTAGAGATTTTGCCTCATTTGCATTTCCATATCCCTTCATTGTTAATCCAAGAATTTGTTTTTGTCCCAGCTGATAAGGCTGCTAATAACATCATCATAGTTTGTAGTAAACATTATATAGAAGTACTCCAAAAAGAAATTACCAGTTCACATACTTTTCAGTTAACCCAATTAACGGAAAATGAAATTACAAGCATACATTTTCTAACAGCCACATATTTACAGGCTAAACCTGATAGTAAAACAGTTCCAACCATGTACTGGGTTCCTTAACTCCACAAAACGCCATATAAATCTAGATTCATTTTGTCATCTAGTCACTGTTCTACAACTAAAGTTTCTATTATACTCCCTTATACTTTGACTGCTATTAAAAACCTGGTTATAAATTTCTGTAACAAAAGTATATGAAAACAGTGGTGTCAATCATTTTTGGAGTGTTAAAAAAATTCTTTGGAAGTTCTCGATAAATTGAATGCTTATAATGCCCCTTTTGAATCCCTTGAAAGTTTTGATTTCTCTACCGTCTATACTACCTTACCACATAATCTTATAAAGGAGAAATTCAGACGTCTAATTCAATGGGCACTCAAAAAATCCGATTGTGAATATATATGTTCTAATTCCTTTAAAACACATTTAAGTAATACAAAACAAAAGAACTTATAGCAGACTGTGGTTAAACTAAACTAAAACCATAAATTTTTAATACATATTTTATTATGAATGGCATGAATTTGGCCACGGCTAAATAGTGCAAACATTTAACACACAATTTCAACCACCCTGTGGTCAGCGGTGGAATGAATGTTCAATAAAATTGTTACTAGTATAAAAATTGTCCAATAAAATAAAATATAATACGGAGTTCAATCCACCCTGTGAATAGCGATAGATGAAACTTGCAATAAGGAGTGATGCTACAAACTGTCTCATAAAATAAAATAGTTCAATCTACCCTGTGAGCAGCGGTACATGAACTTTTATGGCGAAAATGTGTCATACTTGTGCGCGGAAGGCTACCTCTGCAAACAAAAATTTAGAATTGTCGTGACGGATTGTTGGAAAATAAAGTTCGTTTTGTCCACAAAGTTAGTTTTGAAATCTGCAACTGTAAAGCACAACGAGGATCAATAGTACCATTTCCAAATTAAAATTGTCCCAATGTCCATCCATTAAAACATATTCTTCATTCCAGACTGAGGAGGTAATTGGATTGCCATCCGTATTTGACAGGAACAATTACCTAAAATTAAAAACCTGACCGCAGCAGTACATATTCATTGCAAATCAGAACAAACTATAAAATAACATGCAAATAATAATATTTACAACAACGATTTAGGGATAATTGGGAGGGTGGGTTAATTTTTAGATTGAAAAAATTTAAAACAGTAGAAAATATAAACTAATAAAATCATAAAATAAAACAAGTAAACTTACAATATATCAGTATATGTGTTAATCCCAACAATTTAAATGCTTGTGCAAAAGATTTTTAAGCGCAGTGTGATAATTGATCACCGGTTCATATTTGACCAATCAGATTGTAGAAACAGACCACACCTCCCTCGCTGCTATAAACCGATTTATTTTACATTCAGAAAATAAATCTAATTAACTAATTGGACTTGTTTTGGTGTGATTTCAGCACTTGAATTTTTACTTGACAATATATTCATTCGTTTCGGTAACAGTATTTATCGCCAGGTCATAGGAAATCCTATGGGTACCAATTGTGCACCACTTATAGCGGACCTCTTTTTGTACTGCTACGAATCTCAGTTTATGACCAACATCAGCAAAGACCCATCTAAACAGCATTTAATTGAAAAGTTTAACAACATTTTCCGATATTTGGATGCTATTTTAACTTTAAATAATGACGACTTCAATACGTATTATAATATAGTCTCTAACATTGTTTCCAGTTTATTACGTATATTTCTCACATCGAGATAGTTAAATTTTCACATTTTAAAGTTTGAGGTTTATCAGAGAACTTTAAAATGTGAAAATTTAACTATTGAGATGTGAGAAATTATCGTAATAAACCGGAAAACAATGTTAGAGATTTTTTCTCTAATTCCTACTCAATTTATTTGACGTAAAGCGATCTCCATAGTCTCCAGTCGCCAGTATGCCGCCATTTTGTTGCTATCATCGTTGCTATGTGTATCATTGCGTTTTTCATTGAAAGGGGTGTTGAATGTAATATTTTTGATAAAAAATGTCATATTATCAATTAATTTAGTTATTTTAGTCATAAAAATGTAAAAATCAATTCGCTAGACAATGATGCAGGTGTTAATTTCATCAACATCCGGTTGCACTATTTCTAGAAACTGACACGAGACAACCAATCAGCAAGTGAGATCAATGTCTAAACATGTTGATTATTAAGTTCATCTAACATCATTTGGGAAGTATTTATTTTGAACAAGAATTAGAGAAAAGGATATCTACCCTAAAGAACTTACTTTGAATAAAGCCAATTCTAATAATCATCACTGTCCGTTCTTAGACATCAATTTTGATATAACGAATGGTAAATTAGATACTAAAATTTATGATAAAAGGGACGATTTTTCTTTTCCCATAATTAATTATCCATTTCTGGATGGCGATGTTCCATTAGCGCCATCATATGTTGTTTACATATCTCAACTTGTTCGATTTGCTCGAGTATGTAATAACGTTTGCGATTTTAATGAACGGAATCTTTTCATAACTGAAAAACTATTACATCAGGGTTTTCGTTATCATAAACTAGTTAAAACCTTTACTAAATTTTATCATCGATATAAAGACTTAGTTCATAAATACAATGCAACCTGTAAACATCTAATCAAGGCTGGTATTTCACATCCCTTAGTTTACGGTTACATAAGAGTAAACAAATACTTAAACTTGCCTAACAAACTTATAAAACCTTTAAATCGTCTAATTCATAAGGGTTATAATTACGGTATTGTCGTTCAGTCATTACGTATGGCCTTCTTTGGTATTAACATTGATTTTTGATAGGGTCTTTGCATTTTAACTAAACACGTTCTAAATTTCTAAAATCTGTAAAAATCTGTTAAAATCTGTATTGCATGGACACGGGTTATGTATTCCGGTATATGCATGAAATCATTATGCTAAACTCCTCACAGGAAGGGATCTTGGTGGAAGCTGTGTACTGAGGGTACATAACTTAATTTGTCAGTTGGTAATGGGTTTGGAGCTGGTATGTCAGTTAACTGCTAGTAGTCTCTTGTGATTTCATGTTTATGTCCGTATATTTAGTTCTTTCAGTTTCATTTTTCACAATTGACTCAGTCCTGTTGCCAAATGAATTTTACTGTTGTTACGATTGTATTTTGTTTTTTCACATTGGCAATAGGGGGAAGGTTTGGGTCCAATAAAACTAGTTTAACCCCGCCGCAGCAGGTTTGTGCCTGTCCTAAGTCAGGAAATTTATTGAGCTTTTGTGTGTCTTGTCTTTCTTCTAGTTAAGTTTACTTTATGTCTATAGGAGTCTAGAATGATGTTTATTTCGGCGAACTTGATTACTCCTTTATTCAGGGGCCGACTCCGACCTGCCGTTGGGTGTGGGTTTTTCTCACCGTTCATTGAAGATGTTATGGTGGCTTTGAGTTGTTATTACTCCCCTTTGGGTCGTTGTCTCTTTGACCCATTCCCCGTTTCCCTTCTTTTTTCTATCCAATGATTCTCAAGAAAAAAAATCAAACATCAAAAATAAAGAAAATCAATTTAGATCATGATAGAAAAAACAAAACATATTAAAGCAAGATCTGAATAAAGCAATTCGGTCTAGTCTTACAGCAAATGATGCAAAAAGTCAGAAATTCCCATTTATTTTATCTTCAAATCATTACTGAAAGGATATGTAGTAAATGCAACTTAGACTGAGTTTCTATAATAACATGGTAAAACCAAACGATGGATCAACGGTTTTATTGCAGTTTGATCGGAATTCACTGCTTAATGAGAAGTATATCTTCATATATGTTGTTTTTACGGTATCTTCAACACACATAAAATTAACTGGCGCAGTGTTTGGCAACATCCGGCATGCGTTGCCAGACAAAATTGAACGAATAAAAACGTGTGGAATTCCAAATATTTTGATTACATTTATAATGAAGAGACATAAATTGTCGAAAAGGCCATATACAGAAACTAATTTCAAAGTAACTTCGGTCTTTTGTTGTGTGTTATAAAAATTATTTATTGTTCAATAGATTTATTCATTCATGACATTTATTTGTGCAGTCTTTCCGAAAAAGAAACAGGCTGAAATACAGGAAAATAACAAGACAGTTTCGGTTGTGCTGAACCTTGAAAGAACTTATCCAAAACCGGATTGTCATATTTCTATAGGGGTATGTAATAAATATATTGAGAAGGTTAGATTGCAAATATTTTAAAGTATTTTAATGTCGCAAGCGTATTTTTTTCAGAATGTTACAAGCTCTCTGATTTATTGTTACCTTCTCAAGATCAATGTAATTGTTCTTCATCATAACGAGAAAAGGGTTTTGTCAATGGAGATGGCAACAAAAATCAATTTATTCAAATTAATTAAAGGAGAATGACTACGTTAATTGGAATAACTATGAAGGAAAATATGGATTGTTTTTAAACACATGTCCTTTATAAATAAACAGAAAATTTTAGTGACTTATTTGTTGTCAGTTATCTGATAGCCATGGTTCGATGTTTTTACTTTCTAAGTTTGCACTGAAGAAACAAATTGTACTTTATAGAAATCAAATTTACAGCAATTTGGCCTTTGTTATTTATGTCAGATAACTGTAGGCAACTGTGAATGCATGAAAAACACAATAGATTTTAGTTGTAATTTTGGACCATTTCTTGATACCGGTTAATTCAGATATCTTGATTTTTTCACAATGTATCACTTTAGAAATTAAATTGTCCAAATTGACTTTAACAGACCTAAAACTTTTTCATATGTAGTTGACAAACTGTTGCAACACAAATCAAACTACAGAACCGAGTTTTCTTGCTTGCTATCTATCTTTTTATTAGAAGCATTTCTCCGTTTGTATTTTGTTTTACTTTATTGCTTAAAAATGAAGGTAGTAAACTCATTAATATTTTCATATTTTTTTGTTTAGAAAGAGTCAATATAACTACATCGTATAGTAATTATTAGTTCTACATTTCCTTTGAGGAAAGACATATTGACAAACGTTTACACTTCACCCCCTGACAATTGTATTTTTGCCAGTACTAAAATAAGAACATTTTTTTTTGCAATTCAAGAAAACGAAATATTTTACGAAAGGATATGGAGTAAATGAACATGAGACCATAACACATATGTTAACTCCAACTGCAATAATTTTAAAGTCCATTAATTATTCTACTGTTTTTTTTTGTTGTTGTTTGTTTTTTGTTTTTGGTTATGTTTGGTTATGTTTGGTTTTTTTTATTGTTAAATAAATCTTGTTTGGAAGAAACGAAAACTCACATTGAACTGCGTGACATCATAAATGCACTATCATTTCCATACGTATTTTATCATCTCAAAATGATCCGGAAATGTGACTCGGGATGTTAAGTGTAGACTGCAGAACTATAACAAGATCACCTAGCTTTCGTTGTTCAATGATAATATTTTGTCAGTTTCTTTATATATGTACTTTAGATTGTTGTTAGGAGTTATATAGAAATAAATTTCAGAACAAAGTGTGGATTTTCGTAAATATCAGAATGACAAACATGCAATAATTGTGTTCGAAGAATTCAACGAAATTAGACGGTAGCAATATTAACGAAATCTATAAATGTCAAAGCGATACATTCAAATGTCAAGGAGACAACAACCCATTTCCAGGTTAAAACAACCCAAAACAAAGCATCTAGGGTCACCGTACGGTTTTCAACACAGTGAGGAACCTCAAAACATATAGCAAGCCCTAAATGGACCCAAAAAGGTAAAAAAGTGAATAAACCAATGGAAATTAACTATACATCCAATAACCCGAATATCAAAAAACTAAGTTTTTGTACTTAAACCATTTCTTTTATATCGGAACTTCATACATTTCAGAAAGGAACTCTTAGAAAACACAACTATTTTTTTATCAGATATACACGTGTTCAACTAGGCTGTTTCGCCAATTGTAAATTTATTTTGAGTCTCATTAATTGTCTCCTGAAATACCAATATTTATATTTTAGAAAGATAAACAGACAAAGTTGGTGTTAAAATCTGAGAAGAATGGATTATTTGATGACTATGAATGCCGACAACAAATCAAAATATCTAACAATGGTTGTTATAAACCCAGAGTTGTATGTCAGATAATGAATAGTACAATTATAGACACAACAGGAGATCAACTTGGAATATGTACAGGAGATACAACCACAAGTATGATACACAAAAATTAACACTGGCATACGCTCGAATTTGTATACAGCTAGTGCTTTAGTTTTGTGGCGTTCTTGTTCATCTTTTCGTATTGGTTTTTTTCTTTATAAGGTTGTCTCAATTAGAGAAGTAGAACGTTGCATGTATTTTTAATTGGTTTTGTGCACGGTTTAGAAAATGACATTAAACGATCAGCTACCAAATAGATCTTTAAAACCATAGATGACTCACTTACTGTGTGACGGGTACTGCAACAGGGCAGTACAAGCTTACCCTCTATTAGCAACTGATGTCACTCTGTTTTTGAGAATTCACACTTTTAGAACTTCTGTTTTTTGTGTTGTATTTGTATTTTTTGTGCGTTTTGTGGGTATGTAGTGTCTTTGGTCTTCCTTCTTATGGTGTTCTTGCTTTTACCTTTCCCTGAACTTGTATTTATGATCTGCTCCACGTTTGGCATCCGTTACAATATTAATAGAAATTTCTGTATTCTGTCAATTGTGTACCCCTTTCTAGAGGAATAAACTGTGAATCTTTTGAAAGGTTATTTTCGTCTTTTAGATTGTACAAAAGGCGGTGATAACTGTAAGATTTCGTTATAACGTCATCGAAGACGGAGTACGATGATTGTTATTCTACGTTTTTTTCTGATTATTCTTTTTCCTCTAATAACTTTTGTCAAATTGATTATTTTAAAAATTGCTGAATGAAATGATTTATAATTTTACACAGTTCACCATCGTTTCAAATTCATCCAAAATATGAGCCATTTCCAAGGCAGCCGCAAATTTCCGTAAAAAATTAGGATACGATAACTTTGCAGAATTTTTCATATTTTTTTATAAATGTTCATTAAAATAAGATGAATAAAATTCTGAGAAAAAAATCAAAATGCCTGCCATTTCAAAGATGATCATTAATATACCTTAACAAATTCAAATTTGTCTGATTTCAAAGGAAATTGATTTGTAGATAGATTGTGAGGTTGTTAATAAGAAAGGACGATCGAAATGGTTCTCTTGGTTGACATCCACAAATTCCAAACTATTTATTATACAATTTTACTGGTGACTTAAATATATGCTTTTGGGGGCAGTAATCAGATGAAGGCTTATTGATTGTACATTGTAAGATACCTTGATAAAATAACTAAGACGACAAAGACATGGACAGTTCTTTGTCTTACCATACTTTCAACTTTGCATTCTATGATTTTATGTCATATTATCGTATAATAATCTATGACTACTGAAACGTATTTGTCCTCATCATTAATATATATCTCATTGGTCAAAGAGAACCAATTACTGGAACTATTTTAGTAATTTGGTTATTAGGTTATTGCTATTATCATTTTCATAGTATTCAAACTAGAAACAACCTGTTAGGTAATTGGCATTCATGAAAGGAGAAAAACACTTAACACGATTCCTGTCATCAACTCTTTATTAATTCAATCGATTGAAATGCATTTTTCTTATTAATTTATAAATATAATCAGGAGATCAACAATATAAAGACTTTGGTTTTATATTTAGAAGAATTAGACAGTACCAATGCCAAAGAAACTACAACATGGACTAGTAGGAAGAACAAACCACCTGGAGCTGGAAATAATACTTTGACAATAGTGATAGTGGTGGCAAGTGCTGCAGTAGTTGTTTTCACACTTATCATATGTTTTGCAATTCACATTGTTTCTAAGACAAGTAAGTTATTGTAGCTTATTTTCTTGTAATGACAAGTAAAAACGTATCTTCGATGACTTGAAATGTTTTGAATAATGCTATTATAATGTTTTCGCTCATGAATCATGAGTTAAAATTTGAAGTTTAAGCAGTTTTTTACAAAGCAATACTTTTACTCCAAGGAAAAAAGAGAAAAAAGCTGTTACTTATAGGACTTTTCAATTTATGAATATGAACACTTTAATTGAGTTTTCTTCAGAATGATTTACACATGCATATGGAATCTATGTACTTTGGGGATGAGCAAAGCATAGTTTGTACAGCGATTTTGTCAAAAGAGCGAAATTACTGTCTCAAAAACTTATACATCAAGGGTATGTTCAGTCATTGTTGCAATTGTCACTACAGAAGTTTTACGATCGTTACCACGATTTGACATTACAATGTTTCCGTTACACAAATGAGAACATATATCTTTGTGTAGATCCAGAGTTTGTTACCTTACTGTGACAAAACCGGACTTTTCACTTGCAGTGTGATGGGTCCAACGCTTGGAGCAGATCATACCCTTTCGGAGCACCTGATGATACCTTAGTTTTTATAGGGGTTCACACTGCTAGTGCTTTACTTTTGTGGCGTTCTTGTTCATTTTTGTTTATTTGTTTTGTCTTTGTCATACTGTCTCAATTCGTGTTGCAGTGAATTGCCGTGATTTTGGATTTATTTTTTTAGAATTTCCCCTTTCCTCGCTCTTGCTTCGGTATTCGTTTAACTTAAAGATGAAGAACGACGTTAAAAGGGTTGCCCCTTTGTTTGTCTCTATCATGTTTTTTGACAGACTTTGTCTAATGAGATAACTCTATATCCTTTCATTATATTTGTCCAGTTAATCACGACGGAAATGTGTCTTCGTTTGCGAGAGGATTTGATTTCCTTAAAACGATAAAAATGAAGATTCAAACATGTTTTTGTTTGTCAAAGCATACTTCTTCCTAAAACCTATTGTTATCATATTTATCATTATGATATGAACCCAGCGAAAAATGTTTTGTAAAAGATTTCTTTTTGAATATATAGTTATCATTCAATTTTAAGGATTATTTACATCAGATCTATCCAAATGAGCTTGAAATTAAAGAAACAACTGAAACACCTGCTTCAGCTTCGTACCTAGATCTTTTATTGTATATTGACGAAGATGGACGTTTGAAATCTAAGCTATATGACAAGCGTGATGATTTAAATTTCCCCATTGTGAACTTTCCCTTTCTTAGCAGCAATATATCTACCTCTCCAGCCTATGGAGTGTACATTTCACAGTTGATTCGTTACTGTGGAGCTTGTAGTTTGTACAGTGATTTTTTGAACAGAGCAAAAACACTGTCCCAAAAGCTGCTTAGTCAGGGATTTGTTCAATCTTTGTTAATTTCATCCCTCAAGAAATTTTATGGCCGTCACCATAGCATCATTGAAAGATATGACGTGTCAGTATCCCAAATGAAAGTGGACATTTTCAGCTTGATTCACGTCTTCCCGGATTTGACTACCTGACATTTTCCCGGATTGAATCACCCGCAGAGTGACGGGTGCTGTTAACAGAGCAGGACATGCTTACCCTTCCGGAGAACCTGATGTCACTCTCAGTTTCACTGGAATTCACACTGTGAGTGCCTTTGTTCCGAATGTTGTGGTTTCTGGTTCTGTGCTTTGTGTCTGTCTGGCGTCATTGTTTTTGTGTCTAACGTCATTGTTTTCTGTGTTTTCGTTTTTGCCCTGTCTCTGGACTTCGATTTTTGTGAATTTCACCCCTTTGTTCCTTCGGTATTCTACTGCCGTTGTTTTTTACTTAATCTGTGCTGCCTTTCATTTTCTAATCTTTAAAAATCTTGTTTTTCCATATCATGACGGAGTATATCATTTGTCTTTTTTGTTATAGGACAGAAACAGAATCAAATATTCAAGAAGTCACGTGAGGAATATAATTGTGAAAGAGGCAACAAATACCCGGATTCTTCGGATGGCAGCAACACATCTATAAGTCCATTAATGCAAAAGTAGGAAATCGAAGGAAATGTCATGGCCAAGGATGAATTGAATTCTTTTTATCAGCACCACTGATGAGATTTTTTTAAATCGAAATGTGAACATTTTGGAAACATATTATCAGATAACTAAAAACTAAAACTAACATGAAGGAGATACTCCTTAGTTTTCATCAAAATTACAAAATAGATATTAAAATGTTCCAAATAGATTCGGTTTTGGGGTCAGCACCGAAGTACTAACTAGTGGGCAGGGGAATAACCTCGGAGACTGAGACTAACAGTCCACCAGCAGTGGCATCGACCCTGTGGTAACAACAGATTTAGGAACTGTTAAAAGCTTTCATTCTCTTGAAAGTTATTTAGTTTGAACATAATATTTATAGTGAAACTATGATAATTGTTGCAAAAATGTGAGCATCTGGTGCATAAAGTTTTTTTTTATTTTCCAATATAGACTTCAGTTTTATAAATGACAATGCAAAAATTGTAATTAATCATTGTTATTGTTACTGCGTGCTTTGATTCAGTTTTCACTTTGAACATTTTCAAATCCTTATTTATAATTTAACATGTAACATATTTGAAACATTTTTTTTGCGAGAATCAACAACATGTTTGTTCACTTATTTCACTTAACGTTGAACGAACATTCGAAAAAGGTTACACGTCAGTTAGTATTTTAATACAGATATTCGTCTCCTGTGAGCATTAGATATACTTAAAAAATTGATACCATAGAAAGATGTTTGCTGTGTTCATTTGTATTTTTTCATTTTAACATTTTTAATTTATCCCGAGGTTTGTATTTACATAGCAAAAGGGATTAAGGAATAGGTGATATCCAGGTTCATGCTATGATCTGGTATGCATTCCCTAAATTGTCACTTTGTAAGAGTTATCTATCTTGGGTGTGGACAAACAAAATTCTCCAGAACTTCATAGTAAATGTTTTATTAACACAGTAAGATGAATTTCAACTTTTAGTGATTTTTTATTGATAAATGGATCTCAGAAATCATCTGATATGAAAAATGTTCTGAAATACTATCAATAATTTTACTTAAGAACCATGGAATCAATTGCCTGTTACTGACATGAGTATTTTTTTCCGGATGGCAAACCCGTACTGAAATGATTCAAAATATTTCCCCAGTGTTGCTTAAAAAGTTGACAACATTGATTTTCCCAGAAATAATTCAGTTTTTAAGAAATTCGCATCAGAAAATTTCTGTTTTCCTTAGTGCTCAGTACAACTAAGAATGGGGAACCAGTAAATGTCCATACTGGGATCAGTCTAAAAGTCCAAATTAGGGAATCATAATACATTTTTAGTGATGCATATGATTTCATTTTAATATTTTATTTTATATGCATGTTTTTTTTTCATGTACAAGTGCTTTTACTTTTGACGATAGTCATTCTACTTGTATCAAAATCATCATGTTCTGTAATACATTTTTATATGGTACTGTGTTTTTGAAAATCAAGGTTTTAGTTTGAAATATTTTTTTTTATTTGTTCATATATCTATCTTGCCTTTATACGTATGGAGTATATTTAAACTAATATTTTTTTTCTTAGCTATCAATGTTCTTTTTTCAAATTGTATTTTTGTTAATTTTTATACAACGATGTTATATTAAATTGATTTGGTTTGATATTATTTATTTTTGTAGTTTAACCTCGCCTTTTCAAAATTGTTATTGATATTGAAATAAAAATTGTTTGTCCATATGTATCGTTCGTTTACTTTATCTTGATTGTTTTGCATTGTATGATGATTTTTGGTCTATAACCTATTCGCTCTACTTATACCGTAAAGATAAAGAAAATTGAACACTGTAATTTTCTTATTGGACATCAAATAGAAAATATTAAAAACAAAAAAAAGCGCTATTTTCATTTTCTTGGTCATATTTATGAGTTTAACTTTAATTAAAGCATCATCAGAATATATAAAACACTTTCGTTTGTGAATGAGAATGTTATTAAAAACAGAGAGTAGGCTTTTTTTAATAAACAATGAAGGAATACTTAGCAATGTACACGAGATAAATTCTCTACCAATACATAGTCAATCCAAGTAATGGAACAATGCCAAAGGTTATGTTATTGAATATGTCGCATAGATGAGGAAAAACGACCTTTCACTCTTGTTGAGAAGAATTGAATGCATCTTCTGATATTATCATTCCCGTTGGTATGTTCAATCAATACTTACAGCCAAGTCAATTACTTGTCAGAATGATTCACATCAAGGACTTTTATTTGTTTGTGAGTGAATTGGTCCCGTTTATACTCCAATAAATTCCTTTAAAACGGTGTTTAATCCTATAATAAATAAGGTTAATAACACAATTATCGAAGAGAGTTTTTAAGAGGCAAAAAAAAAAGCAAAAAGACAAAGCAATTCTCAATTGTCAACTTCAATGGTCCTGATTTAGTGCAAGCATTTCAATATAAATGGTTAGTTAAACCATTTTTATAACACAACAAACCTCCCCCGTCCGATGCGGTAGAGTCTGATAGAAACTCAAAAGCAATTGCTATTGAAAGATCGTATACAGTGAACATAAATGTTCACCCAAGTACTAAATACAATATGAATGTTGAATCACAGTTCGTACCAATACTTCAAATTTCACTGAAGGGGACTGATGTCATTAAAGAACTTTTAAATGATCGTTTGATACTGATTTTTAGCTCACCTGGCCTAAAAGGCCATGTGAGCTTTTGCCATCGCTATGCGTCCGTCGTCCGTCGTCCGTCGTCCGTCCGTCTGTCTGTCTGTCAACAATTTCAAAAATCTTCTCCTCTGAAACCACTGGGCCAAATGTAACCAAACTTTGCCTGAATCATCACCAGAGTATGGCTTCTCAAAATTGTGTTCGATTAGGCGGTAGGTCAAACAACATGGCCGCCGTTGCTAAAAATAGAACATAAGGGTAAATTGCAGTTTTTGGCCAATAACTCGAAAACCGTTACAGATATCAAAAATCTGACATGGGGTAAAAGTGATCAACATAGCAAGATCTACCTGCACTGCAATTTTGAAGAAAATCCGAAAACCCGTCTTGGAGTTATTGCCCTTTTTCCGTAAAATTTTTAAAATTTGTGCATTTATTATTTTTTATTTCAAAAAGTATAACAGATAGAGGTCAAGAGTAAATTGCAAAAATGTTCAGCATATCAAGATCTACCCACCCTGAAATTTTGAAGAAAATGCATAAACCCTTGTAGGAGTTATTGCCCTTTTTTCACCGAATTTTTTAAATTTTCGTATTTTTCATCTATTATTTCCAAAACTATAGAAGATGAAGGTTAAGTGTAAATTGATGAAATGTTTGCCATGCTCTTGCGACTTCAAAACTGATGTTGAAAATTGTTCCTTGACCGCCATTT
>MJUU01012520.1:3442-15603 GCA_002080025.1 Modiolus philippinarum | reverse complement strand
ATTTGGTTTCCAAATAGATCTCTATGTTGCGAGTTCAAAACCGATGTTGAAAATTGTTCCTTGACCGCCATTTTCAAAATGGCCACCAAAAAAGGCCGGATAATTCAACATTGTCCGATTTCAATGAAATTTCCAAGTAGATATTGATGTTGCGACTTTCAAAACCGATGTTGAAAATTGTTCGTTGACAGCAATTTTCAAAATGGCTGCCAAAAAGGCGGGAAAATTCAACATTGTCCGATTTCAATGACATTTGGTTTCCTTCAAAACTGATGTTAAAAATTGTTCGCTGACTGCCATATTTTAAATGGCTACCAAAAAGACGGGAAAGTTCAACATTGTCCGATTTCAAAGAAATTTGATTTCCAAATAGATATTGATGTTGCGACTTCAAAACGGATGTTGAAAATTGTTTGTTGACTGCCATTTTCAAAATGACATTTCGACTTCAAATCGTGTCGAAAGTGGTCATTAGCAAGAACGTTTTTTATCGAAAAATCCCAACAAAGAAATATAATAAAACATGATCAGACTTTAAAAACAGTTCAAGATATTGGAGGTGTTGGACGTACGAAAGTTTGAGAAACTGAAGATCAACTGTATAACTTACATTGTTACCTTGATTGTGGCAACTGAAAACCAGGTGAGCGATACAGGCTCCTGGGAGCCTCTGGTTTATAGCCTTGATCAGTAGCCCTAATCAAAATCTTGAATAAAAAGATATGTTTTGTTAGGAAAAGTGTTAATCGAACATGGCTAATATCAAGCTCACATGACTAATAAAAACCTAAAACGAGCGGCCATTTTATGCAGTTGAGACCTTAACATTAAAATTATTAAGTGATCATGAATTACCACGATGACATTACAAATTATTACTCTTCATGTTAGAAAGTTTCATTAAAATGAAAATTCTACCATTAAGACATATTTTTATAAAGTTATAGCGTACATTGATTACACTTGACCTCTTAGAAACAATTAAATGCATAGTAAACGTGTTATATACCGATGCATAATGCATTGGTATATAAAACGTTTACTATGCATTTGGTTGGTTCTAAGAGGTCACGTGTAATCAATGGGAGGAGCTTTCTTCTTTATTGAAAATAATTTCTTTCAGTTTCGGTAATCAGAGGACTTTTTACAATATGTCATTAATATAAACTAAATACAGCGATTGAAAAATGAAGATAATTTATCCTTTTGCAGTTGGCTGCAACAAACTAATAATCACATGGACAGCATCTATTTTGGGCTTGTCACAGACTTTCTGATTATGTTGAAGTACATGACAATTTTTTTCCACATTGCTGACTATTTACAATGAAGTTAAAATCAAAATTTGTAACAAAAACATTCAGAGTGATAATTACAATAATAGTTGATTTTCCATTTAATATGCCAAAATATTTCCCAAGGTGAGAAGACATCATGCACTTCCCTTCGGGTCGTACATGGGACATATTTTGGAAAAACCCGCAAAACCAAACTTTTTTGCTGGACATATTATGATTAGGAAGACCACAGTTGATAAAAAAATTGAAAATCTCTGGACGACAATTCTAGAATATATTTTAATTTGCACATCAGCTTTTCATTAATTCAAACTAAAAACGAGACTTATTGAAACTTGCAATATCTAAATCTAACAAAACTTTAATTAAAACAAAGGAGTATCTCCCTCATGCATAGCTCTGTCCTAAGCGAAATTTTGGCTTTTCTATTAAGATTCTTTTGGTTATTTTTTCCCTTTCAAGATTTTCACGTTTTCGGGTTAATGAACTTCCAAATGATTTGGTTTGATCTGCACTGATGAGACATAATTTGTCGAAATGCGTACAGGCGGAATATTGACAGTAACTTCGGTACTTTGTTGTTTATATTAGGAATAAGTGTTAAAAGATCTCATACACAAAGGTATCTCAGATAAAGATGTAAGAACAGGTATTCATGTATAATGGTAGGTTAAAATAAGGGCCTTTTTGTTATAGATCCCACAGCAGTAAACGTTTTATGCAGTAAGTTAATCATTTATGACTCTACTGAGTCAAAGAAGAAATACAGTGAAAATGACGTGATAAAGATTCTTGAATTTTTGATCGACAACATTTCTGTTAAATGTAGAGGCCGCGTTTTTCAACGAACAATGGGCATTCCTATGGGAACAGATTGTGCGCCACTTTCAGCTGACCCTTTCCTTTATTCGTATGAGTTTTTACAAGGGCTGATACAACAGAAATAAAAACAACTGGTCCAGGCTTTAAATTTAAGCTTCAGATATATTGACGATATACTTTTTCTTAATAATCCGAGTTTTAAGGAATATTTACATCGATTGTACCCGAGTGAACATGAAATTAAAGAGACAACCGAATAGAAATTCTATGGTCCTCACCACGAAATCATTGATAGATCTGAAATGTCGGTGTCACAAATGAAAACTGACATTTTCAGCTAGATTCACATCTTCCCGGATTTCACATTAGCAATTCTGACTTATCCTAGATTTTAACACTGATAGTATGACGGATGCTGTTTACAAACCAGGACATGCTTACCTTTCCAGATCACCTGAAGTTCACACTGTTAGTGCTTTGATTTTATTGTTGTTGTATTTGTAGTGTTTTCGTTTCGTGGTTGTGTAGCGCCATCCGTCTTCTGTCTTCTGGTATTCTTACTTTTGCATTGTCTCTGGACTTTAATTTATGTGCTCTTGTTCTTTGTTCCTTCAGTAGTCTTCTGCCGTTGTTTTAGTATCATTACAATACATTTTAATCACTCAAAACAAAAAGATCATGGTATTATAACACATAAGCAACTGGTAATGAGCCAACTTTCATATAACACAATCACTGACGTTTGGTTCGGTTAAAATAATGATTTATCAATCAAAGGGTTAAATTGCATTACCACCGGTTTCCGGGCCTCCCCAAATATTATGATCTTTGTATTGATAAATATTGCTCTGTCCATACCTGATTTTGGCTTTTCTATTTAGATTCTATCGGTAATTTGTTCTTAATCAGGTTTTACACATATTTCGGTTATGGATATTTTGATTACATCTGCACTGAAGAGACGTAAGTTGTCGAAATTCGCATATGCAGAAACTTAATTCACAGTAATTTCGGTATTTTGTTATTTATTACCACTGGGCCGATGCCACTGCTGGTGGACTGTTAGTCCTAGAGGGTATTCACCAACCCAGTAGCAAGTGTTTCGGTGCTTGCAAATTTTGTTCAAAACTAAGGAGTATCTCTCTCCCATATTGCTCTGTCCTTAGCTGATTTTGGCTTTTCTATTTACGTTCTATTGGTATTTTGTTCTCTATCAGGTTTTCACATATTTCGGTTATGGATTTCCAAATATTTTGATTAGATCTGCACTGAAGAGACTTTAGTTGTCGAAATGCGCATATGCAGAAACTAAATTCACAGTAACTTCGGTATTTTGTTACGTATTAACCTCAACAGAAATGAATAATTATATATATGAGTATTTTCTGGTGCATTGCTTTAATGTATAAATAGGCTTAGTGTGTAATTTTGGTTTCTCGTAGAAAGTAAAGATTTAGCTATATCAGCAACAAGAGAACCGCTTCAATAATTAGTTCTTTTGTCCAATAGAAGGAAAGTTTTATTAAGAAACGTTAGAACTAATGGTTTTATAGAACATGTTACTTACAT
The DNA here is from genome assembly GCA_002080025.1 of Modiolus philippinarum. Taxonomy (NCBI): domain Eukaryota; kingdom Metazoa; phylum Mollusca; class Bivalvia; order Mytilida; family Modiolidae; genus Modiolus; species Modiolus philippinarum. Next base: position 11,914 of record MJUU01012520.1, on the reverse strand, counting down.
TTAAAGTATTTAAAGTATCTTAAAATATGTTATGTAGATGACTTAAAAAATACAGAAGTTACTGACAGCATACATACGATTGAAATATAATAACAGTTTTTATTATCTTTACATTCATATCTAAAAAGTCAAACATCAAATCCGGGAAACCGTAAATCTAGCTGAAAATGTCGTTTGTATTTGTGAAATCGACATTTCATATTTATGTATGATGTCGTTGGTATGGCAAAAGAAATTATGAAGGGACGGGAAATTTACGAAGGCTGAACATGTCCCAGACATAGCAGTTTCTAAAACAGTTTTTTCAATCACTGTAAACACTACAACATGTACAAGCTGTACAGAGACGAACTAATTTAAATATACACTCTATTGACGAATGAATATTGCAGTTAAGAAAGGGAAAAATGACAATAGTGAAGTTAAATCGTCACGTTTGTCGTATAGCCTAGATTTTAGACGCCCATGTTTGTCAATTCATTACAAAAGGTCAATGTATATATCAGAATTTGGCTTACCTGTTGTCCCTTAAATTTTTAGCTCAATTAGGTAAATCCGATGTAAATAATCTTTAAATCTTCGATTATTAAGAGTAGGTGCATTCTCTTTATATTCAAAGTGAAATTAAAAGGACTTAGACGGTTGTTTTTATTTTATTTCTTTTTATATAAGCCGTTGTAAAGTTGTGCCTTATCAAATGAATTATAAAGATCAGCTAAAAGTGACGCACAATTTGTTTTTATTATTCGTATTATGTACTTTAAAAATCAATCGACTGAAATGCTGTGGATAAAAAATTTCAGAATGTTTATGTTGTCATTTTCTGTTAATTCTTGGCAACGGCAAAATGATACATCTTTATTCTTGAATGTATTAGGATAATGTACAAAACAGATTAATTTATATTTAGTTGAAACATTAATGGACTAAATAAATGTTTAATTCCAAAATGCAAGAGAAATCGGTAACAAGCTAGCAAAACGGGGAACATTGGATGAATAAACATTCTATTACATAGCTATTGAAACTGATTACTCATAGTAAAGTGTGAACAATTGTATAGAATGTAAGCTTCCATTTTAAAACGATAGTAATGAATTAACAGGAAAATGCTGCATGCCTTTAGGTTTTATTCAAGTTTCCAACACTTCTGGCAATCTTCTCTGCTTAAAAAAATTGTTAGTTGTTGGCTGAGTTTAATTCAAATTATAAAAAAAAATGTATAATGAGATAATATGCAATGATATTATAATGATTTCAAGCAAGTTCATATAAAGCTTCGGAGAATGGTGTAGGTTCCACAGAAACTGGCTTCGGAACCGCTTTCATACATAAAACAGATCAAACAGGCCTTGTCCTTTTACACGCGATGACATTAGAACAAGTATAAAATTAGAAGATAAGGTGTGCAGTGAATATGTATGCACAATAAAATACGAGTATATTTCTTTCTTATATGCAAAGCAAATATTTATATTTTTTGTGGTAGTACTTTTTCTTATGGATAATATTACCTTTTTTCATATGTCGTAAAACTTATTTCTCAATCCATGACAGTATTATTCATATATGCTTTGACTATAAGTTAAATGATACCTCTATTTTCTATAGGAATTTACACTGATTATATGCTTTAGTTTGGGGCGTTCTCGTTCATATTTGTTTATTTGCTTTATCTTTGTCGAATTTGAATTGCTGTTTTTTTTATTTCCCTTTCCACCTTATTGCGTCGGTTTTTAATTTGCCGATGCACTGGTAATTTGTTCTCTATCTCCATTTTTATTTATTTCGGATCGAAGATTTAAATATATTTTACCTGCTCTGCACTGACAAGAAATAAAGTTGTCGAGATGATCATTTGCAGAAACTCACAGTGACTTTAGTATTGTTTACTATTTACTACTTGTAAACCATTTCCACAAATACATTCAATTTTGATATTTTAGGTGGGTATACTGCTTTCATAATGTTATTATTGTTTTTTTTTTATCAAACAGATAAATTTCATTCATAGAGTTTACAGCGAATAAGACACTTAACTATTATTAACAGTACAAATACAATAATAAAACTGAAGTAGTAAGCTGTAGGCTATTTTCCCTTTTTACCATTATTTAAAGATGACAAAATAATGTTGTTGCATTGTTACATTAACTAGAATTATATTGACCCAAAAGCATAGTCGTTATTATGTCACTTAGACGTATTTTATGTTTCTTCTGATATTCTTCTTCTTCCTCCAATAAATGTTGTCCGAGCGATTATTTTGAAATGACTGAATGGAATCATTTCAAACTTTGCACAATGTTAGACTTTATATTTTTAAAATGGCCGCCATTCTAAGAAGGTCGACAAAATACGTCAAAATTTCAACTATGTAGGATTTATAACGAAAATTGATTTCTACGTAGATTTTGATGCTGTCGATAAAATGGAATGTTCGAATTTGTGGTCTTGGATGACATCGGCAATAGCTCGAAATTGCAAATGTAATTAGTCTTTTTTGTACAAGATGTTATTTCTCCGCTATATTATTTTTTCTATGGCATAATAAACATGACAACTTTATATGTTGTTTTTACATCTGAGAAATTTGTTCTTTCTACAACAGTAATTACAGGCGACGCGTAGTGGTGCCTGTAAACGTATATTTTGAGCGTCAACAGTTTACAAGGCGACGCGTAGCGGAGCCTTTAAACGGATATTAAGATTGACGCCCTGGGGTATTCAAATAATGTAATGTAATTGCGTTTCTTATGCAATTAATCAATTTCATGTTTTATTTTAATTTTGTGTACTTGTAACCATACAAGAAAATAGACTTAATAGGGAATCTGACCTGTCCCAGGTGTGTAGATGGTGGAATTGACGACCAGTTCTGACCAATTAAAATTTCCATAAATGTTGCATTAGAATTTTCTATTATTTTTTCCTTTTTTTTCTAATTGTTAATTATTTATTTTGTGATAATGTGGCTTTAAATTACAATTCCGTTTTGCATATAATATCAAAAAATGAATTCTTATACCTATAAAAATAAGAAATGCTTTTCTTCACATTTGCTGTATACCATTGTAATGTTTTATGTATTTGCTTAAACCCGTTAGATTTATTTATGCACATAAAGTGTAACTTAAATTGTGTTGTAATCTTTTATACAACTAAAAATACAAGATCTTTTTAGCTTCTAATTAAAACGTCTTTGTACAATCAAATGCAGATTTTATGTTATTACTTGGTTTTAACTAGACTAATTCAAATTTAGTATATAGAGAATAATGTTGCACACAGCTCTATATAATATGAATAATAGTGTGTTGGTAAGGTGAGCTGCAAAGGTAGAATGTATGATTCCGAATGCCAACAGTAATGAAAATCAGCTTTTTAAACCTGTTAACATCGGAAAATTTAGCAAGGTCTTCGGCTGGATTTGAACCCCTGCTTGTTGTCATCTATGGCAACACCTACTGCACTATGTCCAGCGCCCTAGACCACTCGGCCACCTAGGCTATATCTAAATATAACTTTTGATAACCGGGTCATTCCTCCTCGTAGGAAATCTAGAGTTGGAACATAGTACACGATGAACATTAGGTGGGTAGGAAATAATTCAAATTTAGTTTGACGATGGTCCAAAAATATTTGAGTAATAAGTACTGAAAATATCTGTTGGATATATCTGTACATATGTAACAAGACCGAGAACTTTTCATGCGTACATTCATGTAAAACGTGGTATATTTATATTACCTGGCTAATGATCTTTTAAGTTAAAATGACTTTATAACTGTGTTGACCTTAGCTGATTTAATTTTTAGTCCAGCAAATTTTCCTCGTTGTATAGATAGAAATTAAGGAAAATCTTATAATTATTTAAATGAACTTTTATTTATATTCACTTGAAATATTACAAACACATACCTGGGAACCACCATTTTCCATATTCTTTAGTCATTTATCAACATAAAAATATCTAAACAATGTAGAGACTTTTTTCATAAAGATTAGAAGAGTTTTGAATTTTTTTTATCGTTTTAAAGTAATTTAAAGCAGGCTCAATTTACTGCTTTTTGATTTCCTAAGAAAGTTGCTGTGTTCTTTTAAAACGGATTTTAAATGCATCTTTCATGGTGTTAAATCAAATATCTTATTATTTTTTTTTTACAGTTCTCCCGCTGTTTTTTCTCTCGACGTTGACCATTACCCCTGGAAATCATATAGCTATAGCACAATATTATCATCCTTCCTTTAGCAATATCAGCCATCAGAGCACCTCTGCAAAAGCCATAGCCACTTGCCCAGATACATCAGAAGTTGACCTACATATATCAAGCGCTTTTGCAAACGCTTCAAAGGCAATAGCTTATTTTCAAGTTTCCCATGAATCGAACAGGCAAAATAAACATCTAAAACCTTTGATCTTTCCAATTAGGTATTAAAAACAGAGTCATACTTACATAAATAGATAAACTAGACGTCAGAAAAACTACAGCGACTGGATACCTTGCAGAGCTTCCATGGTTTCATTTTATAACGTCATAAAAGCTCCAAGAAACGAAATATGGGGGAACCTATCTATTCCGGGCCGAAAAACAGCCCAAAAGATAGCATTTAAATGTTTTTCTAACATCTTGCATAATCCAACACATTTTTATGGTCCCACAGAGTGTTGGATTACACAGGTTGCTGCTACAGTTATAGAAAAATTCATGCGGTTTAAAAAAACCTTTGCTGATAACATGACTTAAAACTACAAAACATGTGGAGTTGGTAAAACAATTCCCGTATTTGAGATTTACGCTCTTTATTTTTCGTAGATATGGTGTACTTTTACATGAGATTATATCTGTATATATTAATTTGTGTAAATTCTAAAACCCAAGGTTTAACTCCTTCCATCGTAGTTTTCAAAATGAAGTTAAACGGATATTTTGACCGTCAAATCAAGACGCCCCCGGGTATTCAAAAATGTACTGTTATTGCGATTGACATGCAATTAAAAACCACTAATATACTTCATGTTCTATTTTTAAATTGTGTATTTGTAATCATGCAAGGAACCAGACTAAACAGGGAACCTACCATGTCTCAGGTGTGTATATTGTGGAATTAACAGTCAGTTCTGACCAATCAAAACTTTCGTTATATAAATGTTGCATTACAATTTTGATCTGACGGTCAAAATAACCGTTTACAGGCTCCGCTACGCGTCTTGACCGTCAAATCTACGATTGACGCCCTCGGGTTTTCAAATAATGTACTGTTATTGCTTAACTGGAAAATGAAGTCATCGCGTTTTCTTACTACCTAGTTTGTAGTCAATCTCTGTTGCTAATTGCCAGATGAAGTTTAAGGAATGATGCTGATGTGAAGGTGTCTGTAGCATTGTTATTTTTAATTTCTTTATGATAGATGAGATGGAGAAAATCATGAAAGTGAGGGTTGTTTATTCACAAAATGATATATATCTAAGAGAAAATGCATACACGGAGAGTGCTGTTAACCTCTCCGTTTCACCCCTGCATGTTGTTGTGAGAATATATTTGATCAAACCATTATACATCAATGCACATTACTTCTGATTTTTTGTAAGTACATGCTGTGTAATAATTATTATTGTATATCTCTCCCATTTTGATCTTCGCCAATAATCGCAACTCTGTTTATTGTATTTTATCTATAAGCTATATATATATCTTGGCCTTGAACTTTTTATATGTCATTGACATACTTTTATGTTAAACGGTCCTTACGATATGTATGTCACTGGCAAACGTAGAATTCCTTAATCTATATTTAGAAAACTTAAGAAGAATTATAAAAATGGATTATTTGAAGACGAAAAAACCTATAGTTATATTCAAACAACTGATATTGTAAGAAACAAAGAAAATAATACTTTCAACGAGACTGCAACCAGAAACCTTAATGAGGTGAAAAAGGGTGAAGTATAAATTTAGAAATTGATTATTGCAAGCGTGCTCTATGCGAATTCGAACATGGTCAGACCTTATATTTGTAAATATTTTATACCGAAAACAGCGAGATATAAATGAAGACAAACATAGGATCTGGCCATGTTCTCATTATCGTAGAGCCAAATTGCATAAATATATTTCGATTTTAATATATTAATCAAGATTTTTGAAACTTCGAAGCTGCTCTTAGAGAAAAATATTGTGTTTGAGACTAGAAATAAAATATGTCGGAAAACTGCCTGCAAAAGCACATAAATTGACATAGAGAAAACTATTTTTTGTCACTTTACTTATAAAAGTTGCACATCAGCCAATGAATTAATACAAATAATCCGTTATAAAAATATGAAAAAACGGATATTTTAAAAATAAAATCGGTTTTAAGGGAGGGCTGATAACATTTCTGATTTATATGACTGCTTAGTTAAGATGTGTTTAAAGGGAAAAAAATCATAATAGATAAATAATAATAAAAAAAGAACAAAACTCATATGTATAATTTATTAACGTTAATAATTAAAATTTTTAAAATTAAAATGTAGAGAATAATATGTAACATAGATAAGATTTCATAATTAGAAGACACTCTAGGTTACGGTTATGTCAAATTCAGTTACGAGTCTTAAAGTAAGTGAGAACCGAACCGTCAGTCTGAGAAGAACAATCCAAGGACCTAAATTCGGTAACTGTTGTAAATTTCCATTATTGTCATAATTTGATGTGGCTCTTTGGACTATTCATTATTTAAAAGTTTATTTCACACAAAATATTCAGAAAATGAAATATGCAAGGTGTTCATAATAGATTATTTGATACTATTCAATTCATGCTTATAAAATTTAGAGCACAGGTTTATTTTCAAAGCAAAAGAAGAGCCCTTTATTATAATATTGTGTACATTGGCAATGTGCGGAATTCGGTAATAAAAAAAATGATGATTGAGTGAATAAAATCTGAAACTGTACATTACAAATGTCCACATGTAAAACAAAAAGTTGAAATTAGAGCATAGCTTTGTTTCCAAAGTGAAAGAATAGCATCAAATTAGAACAACAAATATATTTTTGAAATATTTTGTTGTTAAATGTTTCATAAAGTCGATTTTTTGGTGGGAAAAATACTTATCATCTGACACCTTAAAGACTACATCATTGGACCAACATCCTTGAGATAAAGTATATTTCGGCGCTTTACTTCATAAGGTAAAGTATATCTCTTTTAATGCATTTCGGCACTATATTTTATGGCATCATATTCCACTGCATGACTAGCTAAATACCGACATACTGTAAATTTAGTTCATTGAGACAACCAAAATAGAAACACAAATGTCTCTACAGTGCACATCATATCAAAACATGTGGTATTAAACAAAACAAAAGGTGTATCCACGCAAAAAGAGCACAAATGACCAATACAGATGTACATTTCTTTGGCAGTATTATTTGAAACTATCAAAGGAGAAAAATCTTATTTTATATGAAATTCAAAAAATTGTTACTTTACTGTGATTTATCAGTAGACATAAAATAAAAAAAAAGAATTTCGTATAGTCTTATTATCTCATAGAGAACGCAAAAATGGGGATTGTGAAAATAATCGAGGAAAAGGACATCATTTCTAAAACCAATGTAAGGATAAACAAATGGAGCAACATTAATCTTTATGTCACCATGGAATAAATGTTCACATAATAGGTAAAACATTTCTGGAAATTATATATCTTTAAATTTAGCCCAACACAGACAAGAGTAATTAATAAAATGTCCTCCTACATGTATATTGTGGTAACACTTATGAATTATTGAAAAGCAGCAATTTGATCTTTCTACTTTATCCTAGAATTGCAATACGGAAATGTAATAAAGCTAGTCAATGTTTATATACTATACGCTTTTACAAACTTTAAGTAAATTTTCAGCAATTAGAATAGTTGTTGTCATACCAAAGAAAACTCCAAAATGCGCAAACTTTTTACTTTCGAAATAACAGATACTTAAAAAATTAATATGATGCCAAAAGGCAGTGAATAGATGTCAATGTGTGTTATTTAGCTTTGAATGTTTCCTCTGTCCTTTCTTTATACAGTCCCTGGACCAGTCAACATTCCCATTTTTGCGATCCGTCACGAGTCATCGATCCGTCACCGATCAGTCATGATTCAAAAGGCATCCGTCAGATCATTCATCAGTCAGCATTCATCCGTCAGGAGTCACCGTTCCTAAGCCACAGGTTGTTTGTACTCGTCATCCGTCATCCGTCACTGTTCAGCATTCAGCCAATCAGATTGCATTAGTCATCCGTCACCAGTCATTTTTAATTTCAATTCAGGTTACTTAAAATATAGGAATGCTAGTGTTTTTGTCACGTCTTTGTAGTGATAATACATCGGCGTGCGAATGCCGAGAGAAAAAGACAAAAATATGGCACATAGAATAAAAATTAATCAATTTTTCTAAATTATACTTTGAAATTCTATTTCAATAAAAAAAAA
>MJUU01012517.1:14586-33325 GCA_002080025.1 Modiolus philippinarum | reverse complement strand
CTCGAAAGTAATTATCACACAATCGACGTCCATTTTGATATATGAACTCCTGTTCCAAGCCATTCGATTCGCTTGTCCAGAACATTGTGATTGGAACGTGTCCAGCACAGAGAATCGAGTGCCCCTTCGTTTTTTGTTTCATTAGGGAAAGGACGGTCAGTAAATATTTTCTCTGGCAACGGTTACGATTTTCGCTGTGGTAAGTACCCGAATAGCTTGAAATAATTTATTTAAAGACAATCGAGATATTACCCCTAGTCCAGTGATAGATATCTATGTATTCGAAATCTACTGCTGTCACTTATTACAATGGAACCGTAAACCTGACTGTCGGGTCAGTAGGTTACTTCCCTTTGTTGAAAATGTTATAAAAACGGAGCCAATGTCGGGATAAGAAATAAACATGAAAGTGGTCTATAGACCATTTTCCAGTTCTGCAATCAACAGAATGAATTTAGCAAAACCCAAAAGGGAGGTTCTCAAGGGGACAGAATGGTTCTAAAGCTTGATACTCTTGATCTTAATTCGGTGAATCAAGATGTTGTTGAAAATTTGATTGATGATTGCTGTTCTATTATGAAAATTGCGGCATCTTCAAGTGATATGCTTAAAATTTGTAGTCCAAATAGTAAACAGAAAAAGTGTAAAGTACAAAAGCCCTGGTTCAATGCTGAATGTCACAATAAACGTAAACAATATCACAAATCAAAAAAATTTCATTGGAGGGTGAGGTCGGTGGAGTCTAAATCAAATCTTGTAAGAAGTAGTAAAGAATACAAAAAAACCATTAATAAATATTTTAATAAATATAGAAAAACTTTATTGAAAAGGTCAGAACATTACAATCAAAGGATCCAAAAGCATTTTGGACTTTGGTAAATAGATCTGATCCACAAAGCAAAGTTGTTGAAAGCAAAGTCAGTTTGGTATGTTTTTTTTTACCATTTTAAGAAATTAAACACTGTCGAAAATCCTGATAATATAAATGAATTGAATACTGAATTGAACAAAGAATTCACTAGTATTGAAATAGATAAGGTTATAAAGTCCTTAAAAAATAATAAGGCATGTGGAAATGATCTTATTATCAATGAATTTTTAAAATTTTCTTCTGAGAAATTATTGGACATTTTTACTAAAATATTTAATATTGTCTTCAAAACTGGTATCATTCCTAAAGCTTGGTCAGAAGGTATTATATGTACTATTTATAAGAATAAAGGTGATCCTGAAAATCCTGATAATTATAGAGGGATAACCATTCTAAGTTGTTTTGGGAAACTTTTTACTTCTATATTAAACAATCGTTTGAATATTTATCTTGATAGTATGAATCTCTTATGCGAGGTACAAGCAGGTTTTAGGAAAAATTACAGCACTGTTGATCATATTTTTAATTTGAAATGTTTAATTGATCTCTATCTACAGCGTGGTAAATCATTATTCTGTGTTTTTGTGGACTACAAAAAAAGCATTTGACTCCATCAATAGAGCTGCTCTGTGGCACAAATTATTAAATCATAATATAGATGGTAAATTTTTAAAAGTAATCTATAATACTAGTATGTACAATAATGCAAAATCTTGCATTCGCCAAGGTGCTGATTTTTCAGAATATTTTCATAGTAATGTTGGTGTTCGACAAGGCGAAAACCTTTCACCCGTGCTTTTTTCAATATTTTTGAATGATCTTGTTGATTTTATTTCAAGAGCTTATGATGGCCTTACAAATGTGACGGAAAGTATACATTTTTTACTTAGTAATAATGAAGTTGATACATATTTAAAACTTTACCTATTACTTTATGCTGATGACACTATTATTTTGGCTGAATCAGCACAGCAATTACAAGCTGCTCTTAATGCTATGTTCTTATATTGTAAAACATGGAAACTTGAAGTCAATGCTATGAAAACAAAAGATGTTGTTTTTAACAAACGAAAACTGAATAATGTACCTATTTTTAAATATAATGGTGAAAATTTAAATATGGTCGATGAATTTTCTTACTTAGGAATTAATTTTTCAAGTAATGGGTCTTTTTCTAGTCACAAAGCTAAAATGCTAGCTCAAGGTAGAAAAACCATGTTTAGTTTGTTAAAGAAAATACGGAGACTCTATTTACCTGTTGATCTTCAGTTGAAATTGTTTGATAGTATGGTTGCTCCAATTTTATTTTATGGTTGTGAAGTGTGGGGATCCTATAACAATCAAGCTATAGAATCATTGTTTTTTCAATTTTATAAGATCATATTGAACTTAAAAAAGTCCACCCCAAATAATGTTATACTTGGTGAACTGGGACGATATCCAGTTGAAATCTTTATTAAATCTAGAATGATAGGTTTTTGGCATAGAATTGTCAGTGGTAAACAGGATAAAATTTGTTCATTATTATATAGACTTNAAACTTGTGTATCAAAAATGGTTAAAATTAGGTTAATGGACCAATTTAAACAAAATTGGTACAGTTCCATTTTTGATATGTCTAAAACCCTGAATTATAGAATTTTTAAAGTTGAACACGGTTTTGAGAATTATTTAATAAATTTATAAATTTGCCAGCTGATCTAAGGAATGCTCTTTGTCATTTTAGGTGTATGAATCATAAATTTCCCATAGAAAAGGGTAGATTTTGGGGGGTGGACAGAGATGATAGGTTATGTGATCTGTGTAATGCAAATGCATTGGGGGACGAATTTCATTACCTTCTTGAATGCGAGTTTTTCAAAAACGAAAGAAAACATTTTTTACCTAGACAATTTATAGTGCATCCCAACTCTGTCAAATTTCATGATTTATTAAATACAGATGACTATAGAGTTCTATTCCTAGTAGCAAAATTTTGCAAAATATTATTGTCAGTAATTAAATAATGTGTAAACAGGTACAATATAGGTAACAATTGCCTTCCATACTTTATAATGAAGTATTTTAATAAGTAAATACAATGCTGTGTCTTCATTTATTCCAACAATATATGTTTGTATATATGTTATTTGTATTCACATACCCCTTTTGGGGTCTTTTGTCTTAATAAAGAACTTGAACTTGAACTTGGTTCCCTGCTTATGAAAAACAACCAAAATAGAAATCATTTTTAATTAAAAGTTATGATAGTTTAACCTTTAGCAGACGTTTAGTTGGCAACATAATTCAAAACCAAATCCAAAATAGCACTTACCATTCTTTAAAGTGCTACTTGTTTCAAGTAAAAAAAATCACAACTGTACAAACTTAAACTATCTTCTCGGTGACTAAGAAAGTATTAAAAAATCGAAAATACGCTAACTTACTGCAGAATATCATAAATATTGAATAGGAAATTACTTTGCCCAGTCTGGCTAAACACGAAGACCATACTTTAAAACAAAATGTGCATATTTGATGTTTGTTTGTCCGGTGTAGGAGTAATTTCCCTTTAAAGGTTTGACCAAAAAACACAAAAATTGACAAGAACTGACAAGAAATCCTGTAATTGGCAAACTCATCTATTGTAGAAATGTACTCGATAATCGTTCAATTTTTGAATACAGGAAATCTAATAAGTTTAATATTAGCAAAGTAATAATTTAAAATGGGTTTGGAATATTATAAATTCTCGAACTATATTTCAAGCCTATTCAGACTTTCTAGTCATTTAACACCCTCTTTAAACTATGTTCAAACTTTTTTACCATGTCAGAACAATAGTATGTAGCGTTCTACCATATTATTCAGTAATTTACTGTATTATTTACAATTTATAAGTACAGAGCAGGTAGACTTTTTATGTCACAGTTTTATATAGGGAAACGCGGCAGATAAAGGGGAGGTTTGGGTACCCATACACCGGTGGCTTTTGCTAGATTAGTCGGCAACAGTTGAAAATCTTGTGAAAAAAAGCATCATTACAATATAGTTCTTTCAAAGCGCGGACCTCAACGAGAGCACCATGTCAGTTGAGATATAATTAACAATAATTACCCTTATTTTAATCAAAGAATCTAATAATCCATCTATATAAGAATTTCTGAAAATGGTCGAACGTATATTTTCCGATTATGGGCTTGCGATTATAGTGGACTAGCCTCACTCTAGTTATTTCAACTTACCCAATAGCCATATCATTTGTAGCTATCCAATACTGAATAAATATTATTTAACAGAAAAATCCATTTATTTGTTATTATCGTAGTAAAAATGCAAGTAAAAATTCACGTGTTCATGTATTTGTATTGGAATTATTACACGTTATATGTTTTATAATGTTTTCATTATTTTTGCATATGCAGTGAATATATTTAGTATATAGCCAAGGGGGAAATTCCAGTATGAATTCGAACAAAGGGGGAAAATCCAGTATATACTTAATTTTCTCCCCTCAAATTTAGGGGAGAAAAATTAGTATATACTGATTTTTCCGGGCGGAAAGACCAGTATATACTCATCTTTCCGGGGGGGAAGAATGAGTAGGGGGGAAATCTAGTATGTGACACCGGTACCAAGTCCGGCTGTCCCGAGTTCCTTTCGTTGTCTACGTTTGTCTTTTGTCTTATACGTGTTTTTCTTGTGTAGTTCCCTTGCAAATTGTTGCATGTAATTATAATTTTCAGCCATTGTAGGTGTTTCCTGTTATCCATTTTTAACATTTTTAACCTGTTTAAAGTTTCCTGACGTGCATGTAATCTATTTTTATCCAATTCAAGTGGAACCAATAGCTAGGGTGTTCAGTCCGAACACCAAAAATAATCCTCCAGGGATATAATCGAGGAAACATTTAAGAAATTAACACGCCATTAATTCTATGGTTGTCATCATGAGTTCGTTAACCAGCAATGTTGCAGTCTTGCAATTTGCGATTGCATGACATGTCTTAATCGTGACAAAATTAGACTATATCTAGTATTGTTCTTTAGTATTGACTTTCACTCGTTCTCAGCTACGACGTAAACTTTGGATAAACCATGTCTGACATAAAGATTGATGCATACATAGCAGGAGACTTATCCTGTCGTTTTAGTTTTGATATATGTAGTATAACCTTCCATCAGCAGTAAAAGGACAAAATGGTGTTGAAACTATGAAAAAATCAAGACATTAGCTCGATTTACAGTAAAATGAACTATTAATCGTAGGTTTTAATGTTTCATTGGTAATTAAATCCGGGAGATATGGCAAAAGAGACGGGAGAAAGGAGAATGGGGACTGGAGAATGGAGACAGGGGTCGGTAGAAAGGAGAGAAGGGGCGGGAGAAAGGAGAGAGGTACCCCCTGTCCACCCCCTCATTTTTTCTACTTCATGTAAAATGTTTTTCATATAAACTTTAAATGTGTTGACTTGGCTGTAAACAACAATTAATTACTGATGGGACGACAGAAATGTTTTACTCCAATTGAAACATTAGATTTGTCAGAATTTACTAAAAGTACGACTATAAACTATGTTAATTAATCCTAATTAGTGTAAAATGCCCAGTTTGAGACGGTCCTTATGGGAGACAGTCCCTTTAATCACAGGGTTCCAACTTGTTTGGCACCTATAGGCGAACGGCTAACGGCGAACGGCGCACGCCGTATTTTGACTCAAAAAAGTAAACTGGCTATCATTCAAAATGGCGACAGCAATACCGACTTTGGATATACTTGCATTTATCGCGGTGAAAACTGCGGTGCCGCGGGAGATGAGGCAATTACAACAACAGTAAATGATATCAATGATATCAATTTTTGTTTTTAAGAGATTAAAAGCCATAAAATATTCAATGTCATTAATATTTTATTGATGATCTCAAGATGCATTACTCTGCCAAGATTGGTCCTACTTGTTTCATCGGCGCCTTTCGCCGGTGGCGAACGCCCTTGCAAATTTTGGATTAACAATAATATACTAAATTTCTCTTCAGTATCTTCGAAGTATAAAGATAAATTGCACATACAAACGAGATTTTTCGCTTAATGGTTGTTTTTCAATATTTGTAACCTTTATTTTTACTCAGTTACACTCTGTCCGCCATCTTGAAATGAAAATGCACCGCCTGCACCTGAGTCCTGAGATAGGCGATGGCGGCGTAAGCCGTTATTGCGCGCGCATCCAAAATTTTGTGAAACAAGTGCACTGAACGGATGTCCACCGCCGGCGAAAGGCGTACGCCTTTTTCCGGAAACAAGTAGGGTCGGAATATCGAGGTATTCCAAGTTTTATGACTTCCTGAAGTATTTCGAATAGCCCATGCTTACAATTTCTTAAATGTCAAATGTAAAACTGTTATGTTCACGCAAAAACACCCATGACATCTGATTATGTCGGGTTGAAATGGTTCCTTGTGTAGGCTTAAAACAAGCCATGACCCTATTTTCCAATGCTTAACAAAGGATAATAATCTAGTTGTAGCAAATAACATAAAGTAAGTGAGAACCGAACCGTTAATATGAAACGAACAATGGCAACGTCGGAAAAACAAAGAAACGAAGACGTTACATGAGCACGACACAGAAAAGAAAGTGTAGACACTCACATATACAAAAATTAACAACACGTACCCAATAAAAAACAATTGGTGAGATCAGGTGCACCGGTAGAGTAACGGTCATCTCCTGCGGCTTCTTATAAGACACCAGCCGTGTTGAACATGTCAACTCCGCTAGTAAAGTCAAATCCGGTAGACGAAAAACAAACTTTAGGGACAAACAGAAAGATCTATTGTCATCTGGGAAACAGATATCCCATAGCGATCCACAAGATCGTGATGTCGACCTTAAAACGTCTGTAGTAATGACCTCAAGCTATGGGCGACATACACCTGCTTAAGTAGCCTATTTGTAGGCAACCGAACTCTATTAAGTCACTGAATCGACCACGGGCCCTTGAGTAGCGAATGAGTTGGGAGATGTAAACTCCATATGCTGGTCCTTTTGGAATAATACCGAAGTTACTGTTAATTTGGATTCTACATATGCGCATTTCGACAACTGATATCTCTTCAGTGCAGATAAATTCAAAATATTGGAAATCCATATACCGAAATATGTGTAACTTAGACTGATAGAGAACAAATTACCAATAAGATCTTAATAGAAAAGCCAAAATCATGAAAGGACATGGCTATGCAAGAGGGAAATACTCCTTAGTTTTGAACAAAATTTTACTCAGTTTAGATTTTCAAGTTTCAAGATAAAATATATTTCTGTCAGATATATCATATATGTTCAAATAATCCATATCTGTTTCAGTCTTTGCAATATACTGAATATGAACCCGCTTCACACTTCTGATCATGTGTTCCAGTGCTCTTCAAGTTAAACGTTGAACTGCAAAAATCAGTTTGTCAAAAACTACTGGTCTTGTCTGATAATTGTGACTTGCCCCTATATATGAATATGATACCTATGGGATGGAAGATGACATTAAAGAGCTGGAATGAGCTGGAATGGGTTATGCAGTAGAGGTACCTAAACCAGTGCCCCTATCCGTAAACGTCATAAATTTCCTTAAGAATAAAAGTTGAATAATTTGAATTTTCTTTTTAAATTATAGTTGATTCAAACTGTATTCTACAATAATTCTGAAAAACCAATTTGAGGCTGCTAAAGAAATTTCAGTTTCATTGCTATTTATACTCTTTGTCATATATATGGAATATTTTTTTGCTGAGAATGCCTGGGTGTAATTAAAGATTGTTTATTTCAAAAATGGAAATTATAATAAAAATCGCTGACACCATCTCTTACATCATTCCTGTACACGATGGACATCGGAAATTGCTTCTTTTGGAAATTTATGTACAACCAACAATAGATTAAAAATTTCCCATTTTTTCCAAAAAGTGAGTTTAAGAACGGGTTGAAGGAGTGGTCTGACAGATTCGTAGAATCAGAGACTTTTGTAGTTAACAATTAGAAAACAACGTTTAAAGCAGAATATTATACTTTCATCCACCCACTTTTGTGCATAATGTTTCCAAACTTCCAATTTTGACTCAGAAGATACGAATATTCCATTTTTATGGCCAAGACTATATTTTTTATATACACAGTCACGTAGTTGTTTTCACGATATATCGCCGAATAGGTACACAGCGTCATTATTCAAATCACGCCTAAAATCGTAATTTTTATCGACGACGTCACTATTTTGACGGCGGTTTCTATGGAGAGAAATCCTTTTTGGTGAGCCAATCTTATATTCATTTGTTTTACCGTCGAAATGAATTCGGTGGCCCCTATGAAATAAATTTTACATCAATGAAACAGAAATTATTTTTTTTAATATTTAATTTGTGCAAAAAAAAATGTAGGATGGCACAATTTAAAGAAGGTTATTGCACTATTTTTCTACATAGATTCTATATCAATACAAGACAGGAGGAAAGCTGTCAATGTGACAGCAAAACAGGTTTTCTTTAACATGGGCAGTATATCTTACCTAGAGGTCAACCCTAAACATCCAAAATGTTTACTTTTTAAAATCTCAGTTGTTTGGCCTTTCTTTGAAGCGGCCTATATTTGAAAGTTAGAGGCAACATCATGCTCTGGACAAATGGGGGTACCCCGTTAGCAGATATTTGAGACACAATAATGACAAAGTTCAACAACTTGTAATTTTGGCAGTTTACCAGTTACCAATATGATCTAAATGGGAAGCCAAAATCAGCTAAGGACAGAGCTGTGCATGAGGGAGATACCGCTTAGTTTTCAACAAAATTTACAAAAATTTAGATATTGGTTGGTAGGTTGAACATGTTGAATTCAAATAGAACAAAAATAAAAACGACGTCTTTTGTGACTTTGTTTTACCAACTCCACACTGCATAAAATATTTTATGAAAGAATATGTAGTAAATGAACATGGGACCATAACACATATTTTAACAACTACAATAATTTTAATGAGCTGTATGGACATTTCGGAAATTTATTTCTCACCAGAAGCTCTTGAACCCAAACATAAGAAATCCATAATTTCAAAAAATGTTTAAAATGCATAAACCCAAACGAAATCCGTATAATCAGTAATACTAAATATAGGTAAGGATAAAACTACGATGGAGGGAGTTAAACATGTATAGCCTCTGTTTACTACAGCGTCCCTTTTAAGCTTCTAGATATACAGGGAAAGCTGTCACAAGGAAAATATAATGATCTTCCATTGCTGATAATGTTTGCGAATTGATTGCAAGAGAACTAAAAAAATAATCAGTGTTTGTTGTTGACAATGGGTTACATTACTGTCTTTTAGTTCATTCTCTACTTGTCTACTAAGTAACTTCGGTATTTAGTTATTTGATATAAATCAGAACTATCGCTTCTTCGTTGGAACGGAACAAATCTAAGAATTCGTATCCTTCATATTAAGGTCAGGTGGAAGTTGTGCAGGAGGCATAATTACACTGAGGATTCATTATCAGGCTATGCTCAAAACTGAGAGTTGGAATGTGTTGAAGCAACGGCAGTAGAATAACGAAAGAACAAAGGAGTAGTATTTACAAAAATCGAAGTTCAAAGACATGGCAAAAACGAGAGTAGTGTATCACATCACCCTAGAACACTTTTTCCCACAGGGTCAATGTTAATTTTTTCATTAGTTTGTTGTGCACCAGACCGTGACTAATTAGCTCTCCATTTCCTTATGCTGTTGGTATCCCATTCAATGTTGTTAAGCCTTTTACATTGACATAACCGTAACCCTACTTCCAAGCGTCAAGAACGTAGAGCACCGTGAGCGTAGCGAAATGGTGTGAGAGTGGTGGGACGCTTGGGGCGGGGCATCCCAGGACCCTAGCCTCTAATTGGTTTATCCTGTTAATATGCATCCTTTTGTGCTGTTTGATTAACTCTTGTGTATAGGAGTTTATACTTTATCCCATTTTTTTTTATATTTTAATTGTTCTTTGTCGAGTACCTTAACCTTTTATATCGATTTGTCCCACCTTTTTAACCCTTTAACTCTTTTGTTATCCCAACCGATCTCAGTTTTCTCCCTTTGTTTTGTGTATTCTGGATTCCGTGTTTTTCCTTTGTCTTTTTTGCATTTGTTTACCGCTCTCCGTCTTGATTGTTTTATCCCGTTCTGTAGTTTCCTGTATCTATATGCAATTCATTCTATCAGGCAATAAATAAGACACTAATTTACAGGTGTCTTCCCGATTGTCCAACATTTGAAAATTATAGGTAAAAAAGGTAAAAAAAAATGTTGGACAATCGGGAATGTTTTTATAAGAATTATACATTTCATGTAATTATAAAATGTTTTGATAAGACAGTTTAGAGGTTCTGTAAGGGGTGTTTATTTCAAGTGCAGCTGTTTGTCTTATTTGGATAATCCTTTCAATTTCTGTAAGGGATGTTTATTTCATGTGCAGCTTTTTGTTTTATTTTATTTGGTCTGGGTAATCCTTTCAATTTCTGTAAGTTGTTTATTTCATGTGCAGCCTTTTGTCTAAATCTATTTGGTCTGGGCAATCTTTTCAATTTCTGTGAGGGGTGTTTATTTCAAGCGTATTTGGTCTAAATAATCATTTCAAAATCTCATGTTTCAATATGTTATGAGTGATTTTTTTAATGTTTTTTCTTGTTTCTTGTTCATGAAGGTTATACATATGAAGAGTAAAAGAGAATACTAGTTTTTATTTTATTGCATTATGCATGTATCTTCTAAGTTTCAGAATGTAATATTCAACAATAAACTGAATAATGATAAATTACATGAAAACATAGTCGTGGTTCAAATCATACAATACAGTATAGCACATAAATTATCTGATGTCAAATCATTCAATACATTAATCACTAAAGTTATCAGTCTAAATGTAATAAGTAAGATGCTGTGTCTGCAAATCGGAATACATCAATCTCTCGGCTCTGCAACTGGAGTTTTAGTTGTTGTAGTCTCTGGTTGAGTTGAGTATATCTCCTGGGTTTGACTGGTCGTAGCCCTCCTGCTGCGTACTGTAAGAGGGTGACTTCGTTCACTGCTTGCTCTTCTTTCAGGTGATCTAGAAGTCGGTATATGTTCGGATGCGGAACTTGGATGGCTTTCTTCATGCTGCTGTGCCATCCCTCGAGCTGAACTGATTATGACCACACAGAGAAAAGTAACCCACTTTTAAATCATGTGTGATAAGTGTTCTGTCCGCATCCTATACTCATTTAATGCTATAGCTTGGACTTGCCCAGGCAAGAACAGTTGTTATAATTCTAAAAAGTTTTTAAAAAATTAGCCTGGACTGCTTAATTCGATCAAAGTTCAATTAATTAAATATGATTTAATTAATATTTCATTTAAATAACTTTAATACGTCGTTTTCGAGATAAAGATCTACTACGGGACAACATACTTATTTTAGCACTTTGTCACGTGATAATAGTGACGTTGCGGTGCTTCACGTCTTCCGTTTCGTACTTGTTGTAAATAACAATATCTTATTGGACAAGTTCCACTTATATAATGTTTTAAAAAGTCGTATTTTTTTCATTCTTTTTTATTATGAACCTTGAATTTAAGAACCACAGTAACATGACTGCACTGTCTGCAGGATAACACAAGATTTTTATGTTTGGAAGTGAACTTCAATTTCGGGACATTTGCGTCGATTGAAATGGTAAAAAAATCTTTAAAAAAAGTGCAAATAAAAACCACGCCATTCAGAACAAATACTCATCTTCACGGGGAAAGTAAAATTCCCTTATGTAACAAATTGGGTAGGCTTTCTGAGACGCATTGACGTTGTGTGTGTTGGAAATGCAATAAACCGGAAATGTGAGTGAACCTGAAAACGCCAGGAACGTCTTAAAAGATGTTACGTCATTCCGGGAATGAAGGGATCTCGAAAACGACGTATTTGGATTTAAATCAAAATCATCACTAAATTATGCAGTTTAATCCCTATATATCTCTGCTAAAACATTAAAATACTAGAAAAAACATTTCCTTCCTCCTTCAGGAGATTTTGTTCTTATTATATTGTTTGCTTCAAATACAAAATAAGAAATAAATTAAAATTCAAGAAAAAAAACTTTTTTTTTATTAAATAAATATCAAGACGTAACTATTTTTTATGTATTTACAGCAGTTTAATGAAAGTCTTTAAAAAAAATTATACCTATTATCATTTTTATAATTAATTTATAAATAGTTAAACCCCTTGCTACCCCCAATTAAAATACTAAGAAAACACTGTTTAATTAGTTACAATTAATGTAGGACAATCAGAACTTTTTTTTGTTGGACAATCGGGAATACATAATTTTCAAATGTTGGACAATCGGGAATAAACCAGGTATATATATATTTATTTTCCCCGTCATGAAGCAAGCATGGATCGGAGAGCCATCCACATGATGCCTGTACAATTTAAAATCCATACGGCCTCGTGCTATAATCGTCCATTGCCACTCTTTTCTCAAATACGATTCTATAGTCTTTATCTTGATATACGGACAGGAGTTTCATATTGTCTCGTATGATCCGGAAATTATCGGTCATGGTTCTCACATCGTTTCTGTTGTTTATCACCATGTCTTTAATCGTATCGAAGTTGATGATCAGGGCATTCTTGTAGTTCAGTGTTATTCCCTTCACTTTACATGCAGTTTCGGTTCCATCGTTGTTCGGTGCTGCTAATCTGTAGGCATAGTTTTTAGGTCCACCGGTTACAAATTCTGTAATTCTATTTCCAACTATCTGTTAGTTCTCCTAAGAAGTCTCCTAATTGTGGCTTCCACTCTGTATGTTTGGAAGTAAATACAATGGAATCTGTATCTGCGTAGATTGCGCCGTTGTCAAGGTTCTCCAAATAACTGTACAGCTTTAGTCTTGCTTGGGCTGTAGTGTAGGCAGCAATGACCACGTTGGTACGTCCGGAGTCTTCGACGAATTCTTCTTTGTATCGATATCTTCCTCCAATCATCGTATCACTTACGAGATTAACACCGCTAAGACTGATTTTATCACTAGTTAACAAATCAACATAGTCGCTTGGTTCAAAATAGTATTTTATTTGTGACATATTGGATCTTTGACCAAATTTTCCCCAGAAGCTGTTTAACATCAATATGGCTTAAGCTCGTAACCCCGGGTTCTTTTTTATTTTATCGTAGTCTATTAACACCCCTTCTCTGTCGTAGTAATCTCTGATATAGGTCTGTTTGTCTTCTTCTGTTTTACACCATTCTGGTCATCCGCTGGCTTCCTGCTTCATTTTCAGGAAGGTGTTGACGTATTCGGTAAAGAGTCCTCCTGTCTTAGTCGTTTGATCGAATTGTTCCGTGTCAAAGTGCCAGACTTCATAGATTCTGTCTATCTGATATCCTTTCTCCAACGCTTTCTTTAGTTCATCGGTGACCCAGGTTCCGGTCAAAGCCCTTTCCTCGTCTATGTGTTGACACGGCGTTTGTGCACAGGCTTTATATAAAGTGAACAATAGTTTGTTGTTTATTTTTGCAGGGAGTACTGGGATGTAGAGTCCTCTCGGTGGAAGTACTTTGCATTTGATGAGTCCTTCGTATTGCTGTATATCTTTGAAATTCTCGGTGATGATGGTTGGGTGTCCCACGGGTATCTTGCCAGTGTTGTTGATGTAGGGGTACGATGAAGTAACGTCGTAGTAATCAATGTTTTCACCGTCAGAAGCTTCTTTGTTCATTGTGAATGCTTCTTTACGTAATCCGTAAAAGGCATCTCTGGGTTCCAATGGGTAAACATATTCGAGTGAGTTTACGAAACTTTGTATGTGAAGATCACTCTGTATTTCTCTATCGAAATCGCACTCCCATACACCGACGTGGGTATAGCCTTGGTCTTCTAGGTATTTTTTTCTTATCCAATGTACGCTGGTGTAATTCGCACATTGACATGTTGTTTTCTGGATTGACGGTCGAGGCACTAATACAACGTAAACATCCGTGCCAGAAACAACCGTTGTATTCAAAGACTTTATTGTCGTGGTATCCATCGACCTTGTATGCACCAATTTTCTTCTCACCGCCATTACGAGCTTGCTGTATCCGAATATCGTGCACTTCAGATAGGTGTTGTAGCCGTTTCATTGCTTTAATGGAGTGTTTTTTATGAGGTCGGTAGCCGAGGGCGGGTATGATGCCTATAGTGTCTGGTTTTAAAAACAAAGTGCGAAACACCAAGTTACAAGCCGATGCTATCATATTGCATTGTTGGAATGGATAGATTCCCCCGTGTCCGTCGGTGGATGTCATCTCCATGAATAATTCTCGGAACTTGAGACAGTATGTCCACATCGGAACGGCAATAACTGAACAATTCTTGGTGTAAGTCGAACGTGGAACTCCAGTGTGCGTTGTACCATTCGAAGAAAGCGCTTCTCTCCTCCAGCTTCATTCTTTCTGGTTGGTAATACTTGACATCTGGTAGGCGGTTGAGTATCACGGATTGATTTTCTTTAGTGTTGAATAGGTGAGGAAAGTATCCCTTCTTCAGCCCATTCAAGCCAAACATTTTTGGTAGTTTGGATACTGCCATCGGTAAAAAGTTCATTGAGTCAATCATTCTGATGTTGCAGTCAGGTACGATGGCGGCCATATTATTCGTTCCATTCGGAATCACATCTGGTAATATTCCTTCGGTATACAAGTAGTTTAAGATATGATAACTGTCGTATCCTTTAAAGTTGTGGCACAGGACGGTAGCTTCGTTGTTTTTCCCCAAGAATAACCATTTACAAAACTGTTCGATGGTTTCAGGTCCTGTAAATACTAGTTCATTTTCCCCACATTCTGCACAGGACGTGTGTTCATCGATTCTGTTATTAATACACTTCAAACAGACTTTGTGTACCATACACAGATTCGGCTGGTGTTCGTAGGAGCCACATTTGAAATGTTTACAGTTTGAACATTTACCGTTTTCGTCTTGATTGTATCCTTTATCGCACTGGACAATGTCGTATTGCGTACATTCGAAATCGAAGAAAATATAAGTTTGTTTCTTTTGTCCATCTTTGGCATTAGAGGGTAGCATGTAGCACGGATGTCCTAATTGGTAAAAATCTTTACAGGTTTTACAGTAGACGTTTCCACATATATGATCTCCATATCTTTTGTTCACGGTTTGTCCACAGGTTGAGCATTTGTAGTAGTTTTCCCGCAGACGTCATCTGTTGGTGAAGATCGAACCCTGTTGACCCTTCAAAATACCGTCCACAAGCGGTACAAAGTATCCACTCGTCATCTTCGGTTTGGTCGTGAATTTTACGACAACAATGGCACACGTTATTGCATGAGTAGTAGTACCAAAAGGGGGATTCTGCCGCACTCATGCAAAATCCTGCATAAAAATCCCTTTCGCACGGAGCAGAAGTCAGTCTCTACAGGACACCTTAAAGAGAGGTGTGCCTACGTTCAAGATTGATATAAATAAAGATATGACATCCGGAAGAAATAAGATGGATCAGTTCCAGGATTTCTTTCTGGAGAACGAAGAAGATTTGGAAGATAGCATTCCCACCCCCAAAAGCAGCATCAGTGCTGCAATGCCCCGAACCTGGTGCAGATGGATGAGCACACCCAACAGTGTCAAAATTGTGGGATGGAGCAAGTCCATCGATTTGAGCATCAACCAAGGGAGCAGAAGATCACCTGCGGCTATCCACTCAAGAGGAAGATGGGGCAGTTCTGCAAGAGCAAGCCCAGGAAGGATGGTCTCTGCTGGAGACATAATAGACAACCACGCGAGACGGAAGAAGAGGAGACCATCCCCGTCGAGGGTAAGATGGTGGTTGAAGAGACCATGAAGACCCTCCGCCACATACTAAGGATGAGGGTCTGAAGGGGATCAGCAGGAAAAGTAAGGAGGCCTTGGTGAAGCTCATCGAGGAGAAGACCACCCGTAAATTTACCCGTAAGGAAGTCTTCAGCAAGAAGCAGCTGAAAGTGCTCGCTAAGAATCGTGGCCTCACCAAGTACTCCCGCCTCAAGAGAGAGGATCTCATTCAGCTGGTTGAAGAAGATATCAGAAATGCCCCAGTCGAGGATGAGATCAAGGTCACCGATAGGCGTCAAGCGCTGAATGGTGTATTTGGCACGGTCGCCATTGAACCCGTAAAGTCGCATGACGTGACCACATATCTCTAAGTAAGTCGGAGCACAATTTTCACCACCATCTCAGATGCTCTTGCTTAAAAGAAGGGATTGAAGGTGCACTTAGTGGTCCTAGCAGAAATGGTGAAGACCAACCCCGCGACCGGAGAAAATATCTACATCACCCCTTACTTCCGATCAGCTCTTGCTACCCTTACCCAATCATCTGACCTCGAATTGGAGATTGCCTTTATGATGGAGAAGATCAAGGAAAATATGGGTAAGTACATGCGTGAAGGGGGCGGATGGACTTTCGGGCACGTCGTGAAGCTAGAAATCCACCTCAACCAATTCAAGCCAATCAAGGGGGGTTCCTTCTTACCAACCCCATCGTCTCTCGCGAAAAAGAAGGCGATCATCAATGTGAAAAGTTAAGATGATCGCTGCTTTCAGTGGGCAGTGCTGGCGGCCCTTCACCATGAGGAAGTCGATCAGAAATCCACCAACCGCGTATCTCAGTACAAGAAATGGGAAGATGAGCTAAAATTCGAAGGCATTGACTTCCCAGTCTCGCTCAAGGCGATCGATAAGTTCGAGAGGCAGAATCCCATCATCAACGTCAACGTCTATGGCTTCAATGGCGTAAAGAAGGGTGAAGATGGGGAAGAGGATATTCAGATCTACCCCATCAAGATATCCAAGAATACGGGCTCCACCCACGTAGATCTCCTCTTCCTGACTCGCGATGGCAAGCAGCATTACTGCTGGATCAAGAGCCTTTCACGTCTTTTGACGTCTCAAGTGACCGGTCACAAAGAGTCACTCTTCTTCTGCCGCAAATTCCTCTCCCACTTTTCCAGGCAAGATATCTTGGACGAGCATATGAAATATTGCAGTCAAAAGGAGGCGGTCAGGATCGAGATGCCAGAAGAAGGGGCCACCATAGCCTTCCACAACCACAAAAAGATGATGAGAGTCCCCTTCGCGATTTACGCGGATTTCGATTGCTTCACGGAGAAGCTCAGCACCTGCCAGCCGGATCCATCACACTCCTACACGAAGGCCTACCAGCTAGAACAGCGACCATCAGGCTTCTGCTATTACGTGAAGTACGCTCATGGGGACTACAAAGATCGGGTCATCTATTGCGGTGAGGATGCAGCCAAGAAATTCGCGGAGTGCATCGAAGAAGAAGTGCAGGCAATCGAAAAGTTATACAAGGAGAATAAGCCCATGGTGATGACCGATGAGGACAAGGAGAGCTTTGAAGAAAGCACGCACTGCCACATTTGTGGGATGAATTGGAATTGGATAAGGTTCGGTACCACGACCATCTTACTGGGAAATATCGAGGTGCAGCACACAACGAGTGCAGTCTGGACTTTCAGCTCCCGAAGCACGTCCCCATCTTCTTCCACAACTTGAGTGGGTATGGTTCCCACATCTTCGTCAAGGAGCTTGGATTCTCTGAGGGTAAGATCAACTGCATCCCCAATACCGATGAGAAGTATATCAGCTTTTCCAAGAAGGTAGGAGATCTGGAAATGAGATTCGTTGACTCATGCAGGTTTTTGACGGATAAGCTTGAAAATCTAGCAAAGAATCTGACCCCCGACCAATTCAAGACCGTGAAGGCAAGATTTGGCGATCACCACGAGCTGATGATATTACCTTACGATTATATGGATGGGGAGGCTAAGCTGGAAGAAACTCAGCTCCCACCCAAAGAAGCCTTCTACAGCACACTTTACGCGGAGGGCATCACCGACGAAGACTACGCGCACGCTCAGAGGGTCTGGGAGACCTTCGAGTGCAAGACCCTACGCGACTACCATGATCTTTACCTAGAAACCGACGTCTTGCTGCAAGCGGATATCTACGAGAATTTCAGGGATATCTGTCAGACTCACTATGGGCTTGATCCCGCCAACTACTTCACATCGCCTGGATTGTCCTTCGACGCCGCCCTCAAAACCACTGGACAAAGATTGGAGCTTCCTTCCGATCCAGATATGCTGCTGATGTTCGAGCAGGCGACCAGAGGAGGAGTCGCCATGATCTCCCACCGCTACGGCAAGGCTAATAATCCCTACATGACCGACTACGACGCCTCACCAAGCATCTCACCTACCTCGACGCCAATAATCTTTACGGATGGGCGATGTCACAGCCTCTCCCCACAGGAGATTTCGAATGGGTGGTGCCGGAGGAGATCGATGAGATCTTGGAATATCACGACGACCACGAATATGGCGCCATGGTAGAATGCGATCTCGAATATCCTCAGGATCTTCACGATGCCCACAACGACTACCCTCTCGCGCCCGAGACCGTAGAGATCGACAAAGTCCGCAAGCTCATACCTCATCTAGGCAAGCGTGAAAAATATAACCTCCACTATCGAAATCTCAAGACGTATTTGGAGATGGGTATGAAGCTTACGAAATGTCGTCGGATCATCAGGTTCAGGCAATCCCCATGGCTCAAGCACTACGTGGATCTGAATACCGCTCTTCGCGCCAAGGCCAAGACTGACTCCGAGAAGGATTTCTTCAAGCTCATGGTCAACTCAGTCTTTGGCAAGACCATGGAGAATATCCGGAAGCGCGTAGACGTCAGATTGGTCACCACCGAGAAGCAGGCCTTGAAGCTCGTGGCCAAGCCTAACTTCGAACGTCGGGTGGTCTTCACCGAGAATCTAGCAGCCGT
>MJUU01012516.1:0-28961 GCA_002080025.1 Modiolus philippinarum | reverse complement strand
AAAAAACAACAAAAAACAAAAACAAAAAAAGAACAGAACAAAAAACCATGAGGAGGAAAAAACGCAAAACAACATAGGATAAAATATACAATCACAAATATTTGACAACGTCCAATGTAAAATCGACCTTAGCTTCCTTGACATGTATCTGTTAAACTGCGCTTAATATATACTTATTTAGACTGTGGGAGTTTTTCAGGGTTACCACCTACTAGCAATACTAATCACACACACCTTTCTCAATACAAATCAAACACACCCTCATATCAAATCATAAATATATCCCAAAAACACGCACGATTTGCCTTGAATACATCGTGTATCAATAAATTTGAATATAAAGCAGCAAAACTAACAAGGGTATGTTTAGAAACTAAGGAATCGTTAATCAACTGAATGAATTTGATCGTTTAATTTAATAATAGACTGATTCACGGACTAACTACGAAATATTTACGGATTGCAAATTTTAATTTTAAACAATTTAAATGCATTTAAAACATAATTGGTTAGTGCTTTGACACAAAATTACCATCGAACTTGTTAAATATGGCGTGCAGTTTAACTTAAAACAATAACTGCATATTGTAATTGTTTATTTTGTGTTAAATTCGAGAAAAACGCTGATTTGGGGTTGATTTTATGGGTATTTTCTAATCTTCTATAAAAATAGAACGCGACTTCGAAGAATGATCTATAACGTGAAAAATGTTTCAACAATTACCTCTTTTTCATGTAATAATGCCATTTGTAGATAAGTTTTCGCTTACTAGGTAACAAGCCCAAAAGATTAATTGGGGTGTCGACATTCCATTTAGGGTCCTGTCATTCAATTGCAATTATCACATTATTTCTACCACATTTCATTTTTACGACAGACATATTACAAAAATATTATAATTTAGCTATCCAAAACGACTGAGAAATCGAATAGGGTATTTGGGTCATTTAAACTTTTTAAATAAGCGACTTTTGCTTAATTCGCCGCTCTACTAATATATATTGTTGATATTTTATTTACAATAATTATTTGAGATATTTTTCAATTGTAGTTTGTCTGCACACTCACAGAAACTGATGAGAAAAAGATAACAGAATGAAAAACTATAACCCCCAAAAATTAACCCTGGGATTTAGTTAAAAATGACCAGCAACTCCGAGGATTATATAGAATGCAGAACAGTTATCATTTTCGTGCGGCTGTTTGTCGCATATCATGCTTACCTTTCCGGAGCACCTGATGATAACTCCAGTTTTGACAAAAGACAAAAGACAATTCCTGTACTACTCGGGTAGTACAGGAATTGACAAAAGCTAGTGGTAGGTTTAAACAGCCTGAAGGGTATCTAAACCTATCTTTTCTCTATCCTGTTTCCCTGTAGCATAATAAACAACTATGTACGAATAAAACCAAATACATGTTTACTACTAAATCCCTGACCACTATCTTGAAAAAGAAAAGAATGGTACGAAACGTAATCCGGAAAGATTGGTCAAGGAGTGTTATATTTGTTAACCCCTTTTTTCTGCACAACTCACGTGTCTTTAAATATATTTGTCTCGGACTCCCAAGTCCTGTCAGCATACAATTCTGTTGCGTATGTATCAGGAAAAAACGACTTTTGATCGCAGGGATATGAATAATGAAAAGAGTAGATATTTCAATTCGAACTTATTTACAGTCCATATTTATGTGTTTAGTTTAACTTGAATCATGCTTAATTTGTTCAATGATGAGAGCAAAAAATAAAAACTCACATCTCATAATTTTTTAAATATATTTTAGGTGTCAATATCCGCACATTTTCAATATGTCATACGATCAAATGAACTTGTTATGCTTCATGACGCATATGACGTTGATTACAAAGATACGGTTTATTCCAGCGCCTTAGACGCTTTAAAGGTAAATCACGTGTCATTTTATTATGTGTACCATTTGTCTTGGAGTAGTACTATGTGATTCCAACATTCTCGGATAAGGGAATCAATTGATTTCGAAGGGCATCACTTTTCTGTATTATATAGGTAGGGACACACCTTGCAGCATTGTAAGTGGACCTCCTGAAAACCGATTCGTGAATGGAAAGGTTTATATTTAGAATATTGACTGGCTGAAAACGTCCTAAATTCTGTAATTGTGGCACTTTAATAACATCCAGATAGGAGCGTGTGTTTTATGCACTATGAAGTCAAGAAAAAATGAATAATTTGCTGAAATAAACCATTTGTTTCGACTGGAATTCATTCCATATGCTTCGTGCGAGTATTTGAAATCTTATCCTCGAGTGTCTTGGTTTTTTCCGTCGGCAGAACATTCGTACGGCATCAGGGTAAGCACTCCCTTGTATGCGTGCCTCGCGTCACGTGAGAAATGTTATGGGTAACGTTAAAGTTGTTCCAAAAACAAGTCTGATAATCCAGATGAGATAAATCAATAACAAATCTTGTAACCGAATTCAAAGATGAGTTCGACTAGTTCTCGGAGTTTAATTATATATGTATAACAAAAGCAAAGACAGTCCGACAGGCAAAGGATTAAGATTAATAATCTAATATGTACGTCCTTCATTTGTACTGACGACAAAATTAGTTAAAGCCTGTAAAAAAATGGCAAAAAAATATTTGACTTGGATCGGAACACATCTAAACATACATTTGTATTATATAATTTATCAATCATAGCATAGTGCAAGATCGTCAGATACTTAATTGTTGATGTTTTATTGTACATTTCAGGGAGCAGTCACTTTTTATAACGTACGAGAACTGATAAATAACAGGTCCGATATTGAACAAGCCACTTTCAAGACGGTACGGGAAAGACTTGGCGGCGTATGCTGTAACTATCTGTGCGGAAAAACAAATCCAAGTAGGTTTCTCGATACGTATTAACAACAAAAAGCATCATTTACTTTCGATAGCTTCAATATATATTATACAAATTATAACCAGCATCATGTATATGGACTTCCAAATGTTTGGTTTGATATGCACTGATGATACATAATTTGTCGAAATGCGCATATGCATAAATGAATTAACAGTAATTTCGGTATTTTGTTAGTTGTTACTCCTACCTGTTGTGTCTGTGTTCTTGGTATGTCAGTGGATGTTCAAGTGGTAAGAAAAAATCATGAAACATATCACATCAACCAATGAAATACATAATACACGTATGAATCGTATGTTTTCGTGAATTAACTTTGTTTAAAACGGTTAAAGCAAAACATAAAATGACAGTTTCAGCGTGATCAATTATTGCTTTTAGGGTTCAGAGTTAAAGAATGTAAATAGACAGTACAATTAACGTTTCTAACAGAACCCGGATATAAATCAACGTGCTGACTAAATGAACAGTCCTTACTCGACAAATTTGTATCTTTTCACATTTAAACCTTTTTTTATTACCTATCTTGCATCCGAAAGTCAAATTCCCTTTGTTGTACCATCAGGTATATTTTGCAATATACAAGAGAACATAAATGAATGATGAAGGACAAAGATTTATTAATATGGCTTTCTTTACACCCCTCTTCCCCCAGAAAGCATGCTCTTTTGTCGATAAATAGATAGAACGAGCCACTTTCTCAACACTGTTTGTCTTCAATCGTATGCGGTCTTTCTTCCTGTATTATGATCATGACACGCATACAAAGACCTTTTCCCCCTACGCAACATATGTACGCGCAATGTCAAATTTGTAGATTACCTATAAAAATTGATGCCACATACATGTAATATTGGAAGAACATCTCATAATTATGACGTATTATTTCATAATTATGGGGTACTATTTCAATACGCTTCCGTAAAAATCTAGGTTCCGGGACGTTGTTTGTTGTATTCATATTGTTATTGATGATACAGTTTTGAGTATTTTGCCATTATGTTGGGGTTTATTTCTTTGTTTTTAGTTCTTTATTTTTCTTCTGTTTCAGCTTCCTCTGTCGGCAATATGTTTAACTTTATTCATGTATTTTAGGTAAAAAGTGTGAACCCTGCGTCAAGTACATGTAAATAGAAATACATATTAAAGAAATTACATACAAAATTAAAATTGCACCTAGGGTAACTTAAATCTCTTATTTTACCCATGGTTTTTATTTGGTCCGTGTTGTTCATCTTTTTGTGTCTTCGTTTTTCTTTTTTGTCCCGTAGTCAAGTGGTTTCCTTGTTTCTTATTGTGTCTGATTTTGCCATTGTCCATGGATTGTGCTTTCTTTTGATTGACGGTTCCGTTCTCACTTACTTTACAATTTATAGTAGAACTTGATTTTTCTTATGAACTTTCATTTTGTCAGAAGTGCCAGTTTCTTTAATAGAAGTTTCATTTTATGAAAACGAGTAACAATGAACTTTGGAAAGATATGCACAGGAGACCAAGTCTTTACAAATATATGGAAATACGAAGTAATGTAATGCCGCTTTTATTATTTTTAATTTTAAGTAACCACGATGCCCTCAACAATGAGATTTGCTCATACAATATATTCAATTCAAAGCGGCCTTTAGCACTAATTGGAGCGGAATTCATTGTAAGAAGTCGAAAAACGCAACATACATGATTCTATTTACTCATAAATGCGGGTTCGTCAAAAACTATAAAATAAACTGGCAAAGTGTTCTTACTATCGCTGTTATCCTTTTCCCACAATAGGGTCTGTAAGTCTCGTTAAATTTTTGCACTTTTAGTCACATAAAATGTACCCGGAAGTTGCATTTTTATCATAAACATATGACATTTCAAGCACAAATTTTGACGTCATAAAGCTGCAACGTCATGTTTTGGCGGGAAGCGTTTTCAAATTGGAATTTTATTGGGAATTTTCGGTGGTCACATGACAAGACTTACAGACCCTATAGGACTAATAGTCGGCAATCACAAAATATAAACAACCACAGTGCACTCATCACGTTCACGGCAAAAACACTTGGCATAAAAGGTAGTGAGATGTTGGCATTACATGTAAAAACAGTTAGTCAAAATAACATTTGGAAATTACAAAAAGATTAATGAAATATTACTCAGTGTGATTTTGTTTATAATTGCAGTGTGTTCGTCCTGCATCACCGAGTGTACACAAGCGAACAGAGGCCTAAATGTTGAAGTCAAATACTTTCAGTTAGCCGAGATAAAAATCCCCGACGATGTTAACAACCAATTTATCAAAGCTTTACTTTTACAAGAACAAGCACAAGAAGAAATACTCAAACAGGAGGCATTGATTGTTCGCAAAGCAACACTTCAGATGGTAATACATTGTATAATTAAATTTATTACAAAACATGTGTTGCGAAACAGCTCTAACCGTCCATAGAATGGTATGATCAAATGAGCTTTTGAAAAAGGTAGTCATATTTAAATCTTAAAGTCGTTCGGTAATTAGAAAAAAATAAATATAGTTGCAGCTAGAAATAAAATTATTGAAAAATTTTGGAACAAATTTTTGAATGTACAGTCTTTGTCGAGGTCTCAAGTTAAAATTGTTTATTCATTGGTATAATGAAAGAAAATGAGATTTAAGCAAATTTATTTTTAAGTGAAATCTTCGAACTTATATCATCGTTCAATCAAATATCTCAAATATCGTGTTCTGGCAGGAAACATTTTTGAGTTGCCAGTTTATTGTTCATTCTCGTTACATCACGAAGATGAGCATACTTTACAGGACTGCAATATAACTCCAAACAAAAATCAAAAGAGATAATCAGAACATTTATAGGCAGGCAATGATGATACCTTTATTTTGTTTTGTCTTTGTCATACTGTCTCCATTCATGTTGGATATGATTTACCGTGATTTTGGATTTATGATTTTAGAATTCACCCTTTCCTCGTTCTTGCTTCGGTATTCGTTTGCCGATGTTCTTTACAGTTTAAGTACTCAGACAATGTTAAATAGCCTTATCACAAATGAATGTGCAAGGATATCATTATCATACAGCAGCATGTTAAACGGAAATACATGTAGTTGTAAAAACTTTGTGTATTTTGTTAACATCATATACATGTATAGGCAAGTGAAAGTAAGAATTCCTGATTTCATTGTCTTTTGAATACCCATATTGATTATTCATGGCCAAACTAAACTTGTCCTTGTCTTGATATTGTTGAGTAGACGTTAAACAATGTTCAAACAATTAATCTTTTGCGTTGTGAAATTGATAATAAGACAAGACATAACACCTTGTAATTTAAACCGGAGGTTAGGTACCATGACCTTTGTCTTAAATGTCATATTATCTTAAAGGTTGAAGTAGTGAAAAATGCTGCTAAGGAAATAAATGAAAATGCAACAGCACAAGCAGAGCTTATTGCGACAACTTCAAAAGCCAATTACACCGTTGCCTTGGAAACAGCTCGTTCTAGAGGATTAAATTTGGTATACTCATCATTGAACTTTAATGAGCAAGGGCACAAGAACAGTTTTGACTACCTAAGGACACTCCGTGGACAAGAAAGTTCTCATATTACCATAGGATTCCAGCAAAAAATTGCCGGAACGTTGTAAAAATATGTGCTTATGGGTTTACAAGATTGTGAAAGAAATCCGATGAAAGAAGAAACGTAACGTATCAATATTATTAGCCTGCCATCCATCTAAGCTTTTGTGTTGTTTGTATGTCAGCCAATAAAACACTCTAAAGATTTTTTAATGTTATTTATTATTTAAAGTCATGTCTTTTAAAAATCTCCTCTATGTTTCAACTATACTAGTAATATCAAAACGAAGAAAAAAGAAACTGATGTACGGAAAATCGCAATCAAATCAGTTTTCCCTAAATAATAAATAACAAACTGCAAAATTCTTCAGTTAAGAATTTTCAAAATAGCTGATGAGAATTGTCCATGTCAAAGAACTTTCACCAGCTCATGTCGGCGTTGCATTGCTACTTACTACTTTTAGGACTGCTGTATATTCAAGTTTTACCTAAAAGTTTTAGTCATCAGAGTTAGAGATAACATTGCTTTATTTAAGAATCTTTGGGGAAATATAGGCTTTACTGTCACAAGATGAATTTTCTGGCGACGGAGATAGAAAACGGCTATTTAGCAACAACAAATATAAGTTAATTTTACTTCTAAAGATCCTATTGAAAAACAATTGAATTGAAATACAAAAAGGACGTTTTTAATCGATTTTTAAAAGACCGGAAGTTTTGTGTGCGTTTGCACCATACATTTCAGTGAAAAATTCTAAAATTTAAAATTTGCCTTTATCTTTCATACAAAAATATCTCTATATTGAATTGGCCGCTGTCAGACCAACCGTCATCAACATCATACCTGGAACTTAATATCTACATTAAGAAGTCTGATCATCTGATATGAATACAAGCTTAGTATGTTTTTGGACGAAGATCGCGTCCTCTCCCTGTTGGCGGGCATGTAATCTGTGGAGCGATTTAGTGAACAGAGCGAAGTACAAACGTCTGAAGAACTTATTCACCACGGATATGCTCAGTCACTGTTGCAATAACTAACACAATACCGAAGTTACTGTCAATTTAGATTCTGCATATGCGCATTTTTGACAACTTATGTCTATTCAGTGCAGATAAAATCCAAACACTTGGAAATCAATCATTCGAAATATGAAATAGAGAGAACAAATTACCAATTGCATCTAAAAAGGAAAGCCAAAATCAGCTAAGGACATAGCTATGCAAGAGGGAGATACTCCTTAGGTTTTAACAAAATTTCTGAAATTTAGATATTGCATGTTATCGAATTAAATCGGTTTTCGGGCTAGCATCGAAGTACTGACTACTGGTTGGTGAATACCCTCGGGGACTAACAACATAGAATAAAGCAAGTAAATAAACATTAGAGATGAAAACACGTCGCCTAATACCACCAAAACGTCCCAACGGGATGTTTTTTCTTCAAAAAGCAAACGATTTCAGGCGTGTTCCTTTAGTTCAGTAATTTCACCCTACGATTAGGATTAAGCAAATCTATGTCTCAACAGCTAGTTATGTAACTTTAATCACGAAAACAAAGTTATGAAAGAGTACGGCGACTTGTTTATTATCTGGAATATTCTACAAGTCGCCGTACACTTTTATAATTTTGTTGAAGATATTTTAATGGTTTATAAACCCTAAATGCTTTCTAACATTATTTAGTATTCACTCTAAAAATAAATTACTTGGTAATTCCTTTTTAGTAATTCTAAGTAATATTTAATAGCATAGAAATACCAACTATTACTGCTACTAAAAATTACTTTTTATTACTAAAAGAATTACTTAAAATCACTACATATAAAGTTTTACTGAACCAAAGTTAAAGACAGTATTGGGAAGTAATTACAAAAATGCTTGATAATGAACTATATTACTGACAATTTATAGAAACTATCTGAATTACTTGAAACAAGTATACTAATTACTAAACATAGCTGCAAATTACTTTAGATTACTAGAAGTGGATTTGTACAATTACTGGAAAGTAGTAGATATGATTTTGTACAATTATTGTAGCTGTAATATGAGAATAAACAGATTGCAAAACAACGGAAGTAGAATACCGAAGGAAGAAAGAACAAGATTACATAAAAAAAGTCCAGAGACAAGTCAAAAGCAAGAATACCAGAAGAAGGAAGACCAAAAACGCTAAACAACCACAAAACACAGATACCTCAAATACAACAATAAAAACTAAAGCACTAACAGTGTGAACTCTCAAAGAGGTTTCCTCATAATCAGTTTGATGATTATTAATCTCAAGGAATGGATTGAAATTCAATTTAACAAAATTTTGTTAAATCTGTATGAACATTCAACAAAGACTTGTTGGCAGCTGGTGTTTGAATAACTATATACCGAAGTTACTGTGAAGTAAGTTTCTGTATATGCGCATTTCGACAACTTATGTCTCTTCAGTGCAGATAAAATCTAAACATTTGGAAGACCATACACTCAAAGATGTGTAAAAACTGATAGAGAACAAATGACCGATATGATCTAAATGTAAATCCAAAATCAGCTTTGGACAGAGCTTTGCACGAGGGAGATACTCCTTAGTTTTCTACAAAATTTACAAGAAAGTAAGTGAGAACCGAACCGTCAATCAACAAAACGAACAATCAATGGACAAAAGCAACATCGGAAACACTAAGAAACAAGGACACCACTTGAGTACGGGACAAAAAAAGAAGACACACATACAGATGAACAACACGGACCCAATAAAAACCATGGGTGAGGTCAGGTGTACCGGTAGACTGGTAGAGTAAGCATCTCCTGCTTCTTATAAGACACCCGCCGTGTTGAACATGTCAAATCCGGTTGTAAAGTCAAATCCGATAGAGTAAAAGCAAACTTTAGGTGTAGAGGGAAAGATCTGTTGTCATCTGGGAAACAGATATCCCGTAACGATCGACGAGATCGTGATGTCGGCCGTAAAACCTCTGTAGTGATGACTTTAAGTTTTCTGGTAACGTACCAAAATACAAAGATATTGTAAGGTTTCAGATAATATCGACTTTCAAGTCAGCACCGAAGCACTGACTACTGGACTGGTGAATACCCTCGGGGACTAACAGTCCACCAGCAGAGGCATCGACCCAGTGGTAACAAATAACTATATACCGAAGTTACTGTGAATTTTGTTTCTGCATATGCGCACTTCGACAACTTATGTCTCTTCAGTGCAGATAAAGTCTACACATTTGGAAGACCATACACTCAAGATGTGTAAAAACTGACAGAGAACAAATAACCAATATGATCTAAATGTAAAGCCAAAATCAGCTAAGGACAGAGCTTTTCACGAGGGAGATACTCCTTAGTTTTCTACAAAATTTACAAGAATTTAGATATTGTAAGGTATCAAATAATATCCCCTTTTAGGTCAGCACCGAAGTACTGACCACTGGGCTGGTGAATACCCTCGGGGACTAACAGTCCACCAGCAGAGGTATCGACCCAGTGGTAACAAATAACTATATACCGAAGTTACTGTGAATTTTGTTTCTACATATGCGTATTTCGACAACTTATGTCGCTTCAGTGCAGATAAAATCTTAACATTTGGAAGACCATACACTCAAGATGTTTAAAAACTGATCGAGAACAAATAACCAATATGATCTAAATGTAAAGCCAAAATCAGCTAAGGACAGAGCTTTACACGAGGAATATACTCCTTAGTTTTCTACAAAATTTACAAGAATTAAGATATTGTAAGGTTTCAAATAATATCGGCTTTCAGGTCAGGTTTAAATGATTTCTTGTTTATAGTTATGAAAGGACTTGAAATTGTAAATATGTAAAACGAACAGCAATCCAACAGTCATGCATCCTTTCCTTGGTTTAGAGGAAACCCCTTTTAGAGCATCCCAGGCTGTTGTCAAGAATAAAGGTTAAGAAAAGTAGACATCAATGAAATATATTTAAAAAATCATAAAAAAAATACATAAAAAAATTCTAGAAATTTGTTGTATTATTCATCAATTTTAGGTTTTTCATGCGTTTGATTGATTGATTGATTGATTGATGTTTTACGCCAACTTCAACAATATTTCAGCTATATTGTGGCGAGACCAGTTAAATATATTGAACAATTTTAATACATAAATATATAAAATATAAATATAAAACCATTACAGCTTTATACAAGTAAAACCGGTGTGTAAAATATAAAAACATAATACGAGAATTGTAAGTTTAATTGTTATAATATAAGAACTTTAAGATAAATCCATTTAAATCTTATGAAATAAATTGATTGCTTTTAAAAATTGAACGATTTTGTCGCCAGCGACATTTGTAAATAGGGCTTTAAGACAATCAGCAGAATAAAAATCACGCCTGATATCGGCAACATCTACACAGTCAATTAAAACATGTTGAATTGTATAAGGACAACTGCATGGAAATCATTCAGGTCGATCATCACTGTTGAGGATAAAACTATGTGTTGTTCTAGTATGTCCAATACGACATCTGGTCAACACTACCTGTTCCCTACGGTTTTTACCGCAGGAACCGACTTGTTTA
The DNA here is from genome assembly GCA_002080025.1 of Modiolus philippinarum. Taxonomy (NCBI): domain Eukaryota; kingdom Metazoa; phylum Mollusca; class Bivalvia; order Mytilida; family Modiolidae; genus Modiolus; species Modiolus philippinarum. The sequence goes on along the minus strand of MJUU01012516.1, from coordinate 17,951 downwards.
CCGACGTCTGACTGTATTCCATGCAGTTAATTATTTATTTGCAGATCCCATTTGGCCTGCCATATTCATGTGTAAGAGAACAAGAGGCTCTCAAGAGCCTGTATCGCTCACCTGGGCCATGGCTGACATAGAGAGAGGAATGGTATTTCAAATAAGGTCCAGAGTTTAAGCTATGTTCACTGCTAGAAGCAACCTTGGATTTGAATTTAAAATTTAGCAGAATGTTTTTCTAAAATATCAGTTTTCTTGTTTGGTGTCAATGGCAACTGAAAGCACCAGCATCCATTATAACCCATTCAAAAACATTTGGGCAGGGGTTCCCCTTATCATCTATATACCGGTAATACATATTGATGAAATAAAATACATTTTAGCCCCCTTTTAAAAAAAATGGGCAGAGGTTGCCCTCATAATCTAATTTATACATATTGCTGAAACTGTAAATAAAATATGTAGCAGTATACTTTTTTTCTAAAATTTCAGTTTTCTTGTCTGATTTCCATGGCAACTAAGAGCTCCTCCATCCATTACAACCTAAATCAGACCACAGTTCAAAAAAAATTTGGACACGGGTTCCCCTTATATTCAAAGTAATACATATTGCTGAAATAAAAGCATTCAGAGACCCTTAAAAAAAGAAAGTGTTAAAGATTGTCCTGATAAATTGCTGTAATTATAACATGTTTGAAAAGAAAATTAAGTTTATAACCTCCCTTAGTTTAATTATCTCCATTTTTAAAATTTTCTTTTTTATTATACCTATCTCTAAATTATAGACACTCCCTATAAATGTGTTGATGTACATAATGAGAACAATTTCATATATATGTATTATATATTTCATATATAATACAAGTTCTAGTAATAAAAAAATATTTCTGTATGAATAATAAAACTTTTGTATAAACTATTTTTGTTATTAAATCATTTTAGGCTTTAATGTGTTTCATATTTAACTATAGGTGTACCCTACTGGTCGCCACCTTGTATTGTAAGGACATAAGGACCCTTATTTGACAGGGCCATCTTGGATGAGGTATGAACCTGTTGGATGCCTTTTTTGAAATGGATCATCTGGACAGGTATTTGCTGAGAAGAAGATATTTAAATGTGTTTTTCCCATAGGGTCCAATGTTAAAAACTATGTTTCCCGCTGGCGGTCATCTTGGATGAGGTACGGACCTGTCTGATACCTTTTTTGGAAGGCACCATCAAAGGAACATTGTGACTAAGTTTGGTACTGGCCCAGTGGTTTCAGAGGAGAAGTTTACGCCAGACGGACGGACGCCGGACGCCAAATGATGACAAAAGCTCACCCAGGCATAGCCAGGTGAGCTAAAAAGTAAATTAATTGCTATTACTAAGTATTTATATTACTTAGTATTACTATGTATTACTTCGACTCCCGTGGGAACCCCGGGGTATAGAAAAAGGACCTAGTATCTCCGGCTTGCGGGGTATGACCCCTCCTGAACGGGGCTGACCCCGAAGGAACCCCGGGATATAGAAATAGGACCCAGTCCTAGGTTTTGCGGACTAAATTAATACACAACCTATCTTTCGGATGGGATGTAAACTCAGGTCCACGTGTTGAAAGAAATGCCACGCTTCCTGCACGTTGAAGAACCCTTGTAGCAAGCTCTATTTTGAGTGGTCCGTAGGTTATCGGCTACAAGGCTAAATTCCCCGCCCCTTTCGATTTCACCCTTCTTTTCCAGTGGCAGCCAGAATTTCCCGTCACATGACCCTTTCCATACCCAAAGTGATTATATTGTTCTCGTCTTGATATAGCTGAAATATTGCTCAGTAGACGTTAAACAATATTCAATCAATCAATATTACTTCGTTAATAATGAAAATAACAGGAGCATTTTTATAAGATGATTTTAAAATGCTTTCCAATCAGATGAAGTGTTGCTTTCCATGCATTTGTCGCTAAAACTAAGCAATATTTGAGGGTTAGTAGACAAAGTGAATGAAATTCACAGACATTTGGTGCAATAATACAAATAATCATCAAATAAGTATATTTTCTTTTCTTAAAATGTTTATTGGTTTATAATTTACTTTGAAAAGGAATAGACTATTTGAAGATAGAATTAGATATGAAACAAATAAAACAAACAAAAACATTGCAACCATTTGTGACCTCTTTCTTAAATAAAACTTGGCAAATAGTTAATTCGTTATGTTTTTGTCTATAATTGCATTATTTAAAAAATTATTAGTGAATTATTTGTATCTAAAAGCAATAATAGTGAATTAATCATAAAAAAGATGAGATTAAGGGTTGAGTGAAGTAGTTGTGTCTCCACATAGGCCTGTTAAATATTTTTTTTGCACTGAATCAGGTGTGTTTCAAAGACATGATGCTTTGTTGATTTTTTTTTTCATTTTTTCACAGAAAACAAAAAGACACAGATATGTCCAATTGATTTATAATGCTGTCAGATCCAGAACTATTCAGAAATAATGTTCTTCACCTTGGCGTAGATAATAGCCCAGACAAACCCACATACAAAAATATTACTATAGATAAAGATGAAATCCTGGCAAATCATAAATCGTTTATGGAATCCTTAAACATTTCTGCCAATGACAAATCTGTTGATTTGCCTAGTTTGTACTGGACACCCAAAACTTCATAAGTGCCCGTACAAACAACGGTACATTGCCGGCTCTTCTAATTGTTCTACTAAAGACCTGTCCATTATCCTAACTAAGATTTTGACTGTTGTGAAAGAAGGCCAGCAAAAATACTGTGATACTGTTTAATTCACGTAGTAGCATCAATCATATGTGGATACTAAAAAAATCAGAAGATCTTCTGAACTACTTGAAAACACGGTCACTTTCAAAGATCCACTCGTTGAAAACATTCGATTTTTCTACACTCTATACTACTCTTTCCCATTCAAAATTGAAAAGTCGCTTGATTGATCTTATCAAGAACGCATTTACTTACAAAAAAAGGACAGAGCTTTAAATATATAGCCTTAGCATATACATCAACATATTTTACTAACAAAGTACCAAAGGGTAACACACGATACTACACTGAAGAACAGGTGATCAGCATGCTGGAATTTCTCATGGACAACATATTTGTCCAGTTCGGAGGCAAGATATTCCAACAGACAGTCGGCATTCCAATCCTCTCTGTGCTCCTCCCTTAGCCGACCTGTTTGTGTTCACTTACGAAACAGATTTTTTTTCAAAATTTGGTCAAACGAAATAAGATTAAAGAGGCTAGATCCTTTAATTACTCATACAGATATACTGATGATGTCTTGCCGCTAAATAATAGCAAATTTGCTGACTATATTCCATTAAAATATCCCACAGAACTTCTACAGACACTGACCATTCTGTTTCGTTTTTAGATTTACTTCTGGAGTTTGACGACAGTGGCAACCTCAGAACACGAATTTATGACAAAAGAGAAGATTTCAATTTTGATATTGTAAACTTTCCAGCTCGACAGTAATATTCCTCTTCCCCAAAGTATGGACTACATATTTCTCAATTAATCCGTTACGCTAGAGCATGCAGTCGCTATCAAGATTTTTTGAAACGATACAGATGTATAATTCGTAAACTTTTAAATCAGAGAAATGCAGATTAATAGTTTTTCTGAAGAAATATATTGGACGATATCAAGATTTGGTTGATAAATATTCAATTCCAATTTCCAAATTCATTGAAGACGGTTTTGTTTAAGTTTTGGCTTCTTCTGTTAGGTTTTTCTTTTTACCACTTAAGTGTGATTTGTACACCAAGCGACACAAACATTTTACTGTATTAGACAAGGCTTGTACATCGAACGACAAAAACATTTTACCTGTGTGAAAAAAAATCTATGTTTTGACGATATTATGGCTTTGACATTTAACACAATCTTGACACGCAGAAGCTATAGTTAGCCGTCATATAAGCGGGAGGTTGATGCATCATTTAACCTGGGACTAATATATTGCCGGGATTCGAAACTCTATAATAAACCAGTTTGATCCAATCCAATCCCGTTTCAAGGTAAAATACCCATAATGCATTGCGACGAAGACGCCATATAGCCATTTTCGTAGATGTTGATTTTTATTTTCGTCGGTGTTTGAAAGTAAAATATCTACCAATGCAGCCATATCATACACCGATAAGTGTCACAAAAGCTTGTTGAATGTCTAATGTTTACTTTGCGAGTGCATGGAGTGTTTATCATCACCTCCCAAGTCAGATTGTACGAATATTTACTCTAGGACTTCGTGACGCGAATTTGATTTTGCCTATTTCGTGAGACGGAGGCAATGTTTTGGTACATATTGTGAAGAAACGGTTCGTTAAATCATGAAATAAATGTTTAATTCAAATAGAACGTTAAATTTTACAAAGAATAGGGTGCCTTGATGTACGATTTTTTTGCGAGATTTATTTGATTACATGCTTTGGAACCAAATTGTGTGGTAACCATTTCATGACAAAGTGATCGACGGCGGTAGTATATCTTTTTGGCTATTGGTACTTTGCGGAACGGAACGGAACGAAGCGAAACAAGCTATCGGGCTCGTTAAAGGGAGTTTTGTTATTTTTACTTAATTATTAATTTTTCTTCATTTTCGATTTTTTTTATGGTGGGATTGGACCTATAGGTTTGTTCTTCAAATAATGAAGTATATATTAATAATCCTAAAATTTAATCAATTAGAAAAATGTGGGTGTAAAGACTCCATAAATGGAAAATTCGAAAATGGGAGGCGAACATAATGAGAGAATATTTAGGAATTAACACCAAAACAATAGTTTTTAACTGAATTTTTAAAATCTGATAAAACCGATATCCCACCGTCTTTTAATTCTCTGGGTGTACGTATCGGTAAACTATACATAAAATCTCCAAGGTAAAACTTGTCAAAAATTTAATATTTCAAATAAGACATTAAATTTTATATTATTAATAATATTAAGTAAAGCAGAAAAAAAACGATTTTGTAATTTTTTGAAATTGAAATGGATAAAAATATTCAATGCTGTTCCGTTCCGCTCCGTTAAATACCATTAGCCTGGGGTATTGGTACTTTGCGGAACGAAACGGAACCAATTTTTCTCAACTGACAGCAATGATTTTTAAAAAGCAGAGACTTTACGGAAAAGTCGGTGTAAATACTATATGTCTCTGGTTCAGTGCAGTTCAAATCAAAACATTTGGAAATCCATTAACCCAAATGTCCAACAGCTGAGAGGGAACAAATTACCAATAGGAGAACAAATTACCAAAACGAATACTTCAGGAAAGAATAGTCGGATGTACTTTCAATTTCTCTGAAGATATACATATCTACACATTTAAGAGAGTTTCTTAGGAAGGAAAAAAAGGGGGCTTAAATTCATTGCCTTTAAATGGCATCCGATATATAGTATGAATTTTTTTTGTTTAAGCTGTCAAACATTTATGACATGTTGTCAACTTTTTTTTTAATTAAGATAAATTTTGATATGTTTATTCTGTTCCGTTCCGTTCCGTTAAATATCATTAGCCGGGGGGTATTGGTACTTTGCGGAACGAAACGGAACAAACTTTTCTCAACTGACAGCAATGATTTTTATAAAGCAGAGAATTTACGGAAAAGTCGGTGTAAATACTACTGTGAAAGTACTTTTATTCGTGGACATCAATTTTCGTGGTTTTAATAAAAATCACAATTTCGTGGGTACTTCAATTCGTGGTTTCGAATTCCCTGCATTTAAACTTAATAGGAAAAATACATTTCGTTGGAAACTTAATTTCGTGGTTTTATAGAACCACGAAATCCACGAAAATTAAAACCCCACGAACAATAGCACTTTCACAGTATATGTCTCTGGTTCAGTGCAGATCAAATCAAAACATTTGATTACCAATAGGAGAACAAATTACCAAAACAAATACTTCAGGAAAAGAATGGTCGGATGTACTTTCAATTTATCTGAAGATATACATATCTACACATTTAACAGAGTTTCTTAGGAAGGAAAGGAGAGGGGTTAAATTCATTAGCTTTAAATGGCATCCGATATATAGTATGAAATTTTTTTTGGTTTAGCTGTCAAACATTTATGACATGTCGGCAACTTTTTTTTTAATTAAGATTAATTTTTATATGCTTATTCTGTTCCGTTCCGTTCCGTTAAATACCATTAGCCGGGGGGTATTGGTACTTTGCGGAACGAAACGGAACCAACTTTTCTCAACTGACAGCAATGATTTTTATTAAGCAGAGAATTTACGGAAAAGTCGGTGTAAATACTATATGTCTCTGGTTCAGTGCAGATCAAATCAAAACATTTGATTACCGATAGGAGAACAAATTACCAAAACAAATACTTCAGGAAAAGAATGGTCGGATGTACTTTCAGTTTATCTGAAGATATACATATCTACACATTTAACAGAGTTTCTTAGGAAGGAAAGGGGGGGGGGTTAAATTCATTAGCTTTAAATGGCATCCGATATATAGTATGAATTTTTTTTGGTTTAGCTGTCAAACATTTATGACATGTCGGCAACTTTTTTTTTTAAATTAAGATTAATTTTGATATGCTTATCCTGTTCCGTTCCGTTCCATTAAATACCATTAGCCAGGGGGTATTGGTACTTTGCGGAACGAAACGGAACCAACTTTTCTCAACTGACAGCAATGATTTTTTATAAAGCAGACAATTTACGGAAAAGTCGGTGTAAATACTATATGTCTCTGGTTCAGTACAGATCAAATCAAAACATTTGATTACCAATAAGAGAACAAATTACCAAAACGAATACTTCAGGAAAAGAATGGTCAGATGTACTTTCAATTTATCTGAAGATATACATATCTACACATTTAACAGAGTTTCTTAGGAAGGAAAAAGGGGGGGGGCTTAAATTCATTAGCTTTAAATGGCATCCGATATATAACTAAATACCGAAGTTACTGTTAATTTTGATTCTGCATATGCGCATTTCGACAACTTATATAGTATGAAATTATTTTGGATTTTGGTTTAGCTTTCAAACATTTATGACATGTCGGCAACTTTTTTTTAAATTAAGATTAATTTTGATACACCCAGAGAATTAAAAGACGATGGGATATCGGTGTTATCGGATTTTAAAAATTCAGTTAAAAACTATTGTTTTGATGTTAATTCCTAAATATTCTCTCATTATGTTCACCTCCCATTTTCGAATTTTGCATTTTTGTATTTCCATTTATGGAGTCTTTACACCCAGATTTATCTAATTGATTAAATTTTAGGATTATTAATATATACTTCATTATTTTAAGAACAAACCTATAGGTCCAATCCCACCATAAAAAAAATTCGGAAATGAAGAAAAAGTAATAATTAAGTAAAAATAACAAAACTCCCTTAAACGAGCCCCATAGCTTGTTCCGCTTCGTTCCGTTCCGTTCCGCAAAGTACCAATAGCCTATTTTTTTTTTGAAGAAATCATAATTAAATAAGAAAATGCAATGGAAAAATTTACTTTACTTATCACAGAGTACTTGGGGTAGATTTTATTGTGATATTTAGCTTCGTAAACAAATCTGTATGTCACCATTTTGATTAGAAATTGATCGACGGTTTGGAATACCAAGAAAAACAAACAAACAAAAATCAGAAAAAAATACTTCTACTTTTTTTAATTGCTATCAATTTAGTACTTTGATACTTGAAACTTTCTTCGAATTATTTTTAATCACAAATAATTAGAAGTCAATTAATTTGATTAAAAGGGGTAATATTTTAATTGATTCTTACAGATCATGTTCAAAACAATCAAACATAATTGCATTCTTTGTTTTGAATATTTATTACCATGAATTAAAGTTCAAGACAAAATAATCAATAACGCTTTCTTTATATCATTTATAATAAATTTTCGGCAGATCTGGGACTAATATTAGTCCCAGGCAGAATTTACAAATTATTACATAAAATTATTGAAGATTTACATATAATTCGGTATATATTATTTATTTTTATTTCGAGTTTTGTACATAATTGTTGTTTTAAATAATTATATACATATAATTAATACTAATAACAACAGAAATTAAGCATGTTTTCATCAAAAATAATTATTGAAATACATTAAGTGTGTTATATCTTACACAACGCATAACTGTAAGGTCCGTTAGTAGTACATATCCGTTCCCGTTATATAATCGCTTATTACTTTTGCCGCGACACCGGTTTTTGATGATTTTCGAGAGGTTCTTATCCCGTCAATATATTAGTCCCAGGTTTAACCCACCATTTTATTTATAAAATGCCCGTTCGAAGTCGGGAATATGACGGCTCGCCAAAAATGTTCTGTGTTGGATTGTGTTTCCCTGATTCCGTGGAATGTTATACGGATTTTCCTTACTGGTCTCTCCCTATGATCGATTGGGACTTTTGTTGTCACTTTTATTTGATCAGATCCAGAACTATTCAGAAATTTTCTTTACCATGCTGTCAGTGATTGATTATCAAATGTGCTTTAATATAATTATTAATCAATGTCAAGGAAATATGTGATTTGTTTTGTTAATAAGCAAATTCGCCCTATACCGCTTATACACAAGTTTTCAAGTAGACTTAGTTATAAGGAATTCTCATTCTCTACAGTTCTAAAGTTATGAATATTACAGAAAATTACTTATTTTGATTGCTACAAATTACTGCAGATTACTAGCCAGTACTGGATACATGCTATATATCAGTGAGAATTATTCTAGTTATTACTGCAATTATCTAATAGTTCAGGATATTACTCGGAATTACTACTACAGGTTTCCACATATAACTTGAAAAAAGAAATAATATTACTAGGAATTACTTTAAGTTATTACTACAAATTACTAAATATTTCCCTGAATTACTTGAAATGCTTACTAATGATTATTGGCAATTACGTAATAAAGAACTAAATTACTGAGAATTACTGATACTTATTACTACTTTGATCATCGTGAATTACTCAAAATTACTAAAAACATTTTTTGGAATTACTCATAGCTACTTATTACACTTAGCTTTACTAGTAAACATAAATTACTAGTATTTACTAGCAATCTGTGAGCAATAGTATTTTTGAAAATCGGTAAGTATTTTTTTTTACTTATTTCAATCAATTTTAAGTAATTCATATTTTAGAGTGTTTCTGTGAAATTTTCAGACTGAAGATCGATATTAAACTTTAAATTATTTGATACTTTTAATCTATCAAACAATTCTCAATTTGTTTCTCATCTTCCGTAGAATAACCCATTATCTCTTGAAATTTATACTGTTAATTTAATTATTTTTATTAAGCAAAATAATAGTGATGAAAAACAATTTCTGTGCAGTGCATTAGGTATTAACCCAATCGATATGTCGCAACAGTTGTGATCCTGAGAATATATAGTACTTTTATCTACATGATTCTTCTTTACAGTTCAACAATGGTTTCCTCACTATTGTCCGTTCTGAAATATATGTAAACAAAGTTTTTTAAGGTGGAATACCTCTATCTGCGAGCATAAAGCAGAAATAGAAACTCGTATTTTAACTTTGCCAACAACGCCTTTCAAAAGAAGAAAGATATCCAAGAAGAAGAAATCAAAATGGTAACAAAGGAATGAATCAGATAGACGGGTTTTGGTCGCATGGACGAACATACAAAATCACAAACTTTCACGGGACAACCTACATGCTATTTTCATGGAATGAATTAAAGTTATTAAAGCAGATTCATGGAAGATTTTTGATTGAACTTTCTATAGGGTCGTGTGTTATTATTTGTTATACTAGCTGGCGTCCGAAACAGATGAGGTATAGTAATCAAAGCATTAAGGGGCAACCAAATAGCTATTGTAATCACAAACTTTAAATGAAAGCACGGAAGGCTGTAATTATAAGAGATGTATAATATTTTTCTGGAGTTGTTAAAAAGAGATTTTTAATAGAAAGTACGATGGGCACCAAGTAATTGCAAAAAGTCATCCTAGCTATAACCAGGTGAGTTATTAACAAAGTTATTACTCGATGTGATACCAAGTTCGAGTTTTTATCTTTCTGTAAAATTAATATTTCGACCAGCATCTTGATTTCATTAGCTTTTGTTTAAATTTTTTAAAAATTACATTAAGTGTTGCATCCAAAGCAGTCATTTCTTTGTCCATTCGATCAGTTATCAGTTAAAAGTACACATAATGTACTACAGATGTTGCAAATATTTTCTTCTATTGAGCAATACTTTTGTTTCAATTCAAATCGTAAACAGTGACTGGAGGCAAGCAGGAAATGAAATTTGACCGAAAATATACTTTACAAAATCACTATTAGAAAAACGCACTATATTTAGTTTGTGTATTTCTTTTTTCCTACCATAACAAGACGGCGTCCCTCATATTAATTATAAATTACTTTAAGATCCTTATTATTAATGTCATTCTTCAAATACAGTAAGGTCACAAAGTGTTGATACTTTAAATTTTCTGTATTGTCCGTTTATTGTAGTAGTATGCTTGTAGAGTCTTCCTATAAGAGTTTTATTGGTATTAGTCTTAGTATTTTATTGGTACTAGTCTTAATAATAGGGACAATTGGCGCATAAGATAGCATTAAAACAATAATGATAAAAAGCGACATTGTTATGACATTAACATAGTTCCAAAGTTATATAGAATTTTAGGTGACAATGAAATAACATAGTCCAAAGGTAATAAATTAGCAATGAAGTGATATGGAGTAAATGCAAATGAGACAAAATCCTATACAAACACCTGGTAAAACACAGCAATGGAACAATGCTGTTATTGTTCTTCATCTTGAAGTCAACATGAATTCTTCAACAATCAGCATTACTCATACTCATTGTTTAAAACTAAGGAGAATCTCCCTCATGCATAGCTCTGTCCTTAGCTGAATTTTGGCTTTCCTATTCAGACCAATTTGGTTATTTGTTCTCCATCAGCATTTACACGTTTTGGTTAATGGACTTCCAAATGTTTTGGTTTTATCTGCACTGATGAGACATAAGTTGTCGAAATGCGCAAATGCAGAAAATAAATTGGTAGTAACTTCGGTATTTTTGATACCTCATAGCAAGTTCAAGCATCGGTTTGAGCGGAATTAATTGCTAATACTGGACTTTCGAGATAGGGACTCTCGTGTGATTGAAGGCTGAAAAGATCACATCAAGTGAGATGGAAAGACTTGATTCTAAACCTTTTGAAATAAATATATATACCACATAAAACACAAAATATTTCAGAAATTGAAGTCTATATTTTTAGTTGTTCCGACATGACAATTCTTTAACTAAATTTTAATTGACGAAAATCAATTAACCTGAAGCGCTACAACATATTCAATATTAACCACCCTTAGCTCAACTGTGTTCATTAATAGATGATTTCCCCTCACTGTGTTAATGTATTGATTTTTTCGTATAATATCAAAAAACTATTCCGTTTTGAACACGACTCAGAAGTCCCGTATTGCTGAGCAACGCTACATCCATCTCTTTGATCCATGGATGCGGGATTACAAAGACAATGAAGAATTTCAAATGACAATGAAGTCACCTAGTGCCAAGGCTATGACATTTAATTTTAGACGACAACGAAGTAACATAGTCCCAAGGTAATGTAGAATTTCAGATGACAATGAAGTAACATAGTCCTAAGGTTATATAAAATTTTAGATGACAATGAAGATTCCCGTTAAGGCGAAGGGTATATAAATCAGCGCCCCTATCGTTGAAGGTTATAAATTTGCTTTAGAATGAAAATTCAGTATGATGTTGCGAAAGAAATTCTGTTTTATTGATATATAGTTTTTTTTTCGTATGGTAACCGAATTCGAGAAGATATATATATCTGAATAGTGGTTCATCATTCAAATTTCGTGTATAATCAGAACTTTTATCGCTATTTGGACGGCCGGTTTTATCGAGAGAAATTCATTTTTGGTGAGCCTATCCTATATTCAACTGTGTATACCGGCGAATGAATTTTGTGTCTCTTTGTAAAATTTACATCATTTAAATGGGAATTTTACTGTTTAAAACAATTATTTCGAAGAAAAATTGTAAGACAGCACAACTTAAAGAAAATAACAATACTGTTTTATGTAGGTTTTGCATAGATTCTCTATGAATACAAAATAACCTATTTGATTTTTCAATCAATCATATTTCAAAGATGGAAATAGTTAGATCTTCTCTCAAATTAATATTCAGCTCCATATGATGGTAAATGAAAGAATATGGAGTAAATGCACATGAGACAAAGATTCTACAAATACATGGTAAAAACATGCAAAAGATCATCGCTTTTATTATTGTTTTTCATCTTGAAATCACCATGAGGTCTTCAACAATGATGCACTTGCATGTATAATTTCAACAATATCCGGAAAATTGCTATTTTCGAACCTATCACCCTGCGGCTTTTACCGTAACTTGCTTACAAGGGATGATGAGTACTAAGCGCACCGAATTGTTCATGTCAGACCAAAGTGATGCGCTGATTTTAATAAAGACTTCGGAAGATTTAGTTACTTGTTTGAAGTTAATTTTACTTATTTTGTTGATCAATTTGTGGCATTTCTTTATGCATATCGATTCTTCATTTTTTTACTCAAAAACGTAAGAGGAATTCACGCAATTAAAAAAAAACTTTCCGGTCATATCTAAAAAAATGTCAACATGAAAGTATACCTAAACTATTGAACTCAAAGAACAACCGGGTAATCTCATTTTCTTAATGAGATAAGATATGAAAAAAATTAAATTATATCGTTTTTTTTCCACTCTAATATAGCAATATTAAAAGTGATTTGTTTTTTTACATGCTGGTGTTACACATTCAATACTTCAAACCAACCTCCACTAAGCGTCCTGCCATGGTATAAAGTCCATCTGATCAAATCTTCCGCAAGGTCGCCTATAGATAAAAATGTGTTCTGGTAGTTAATTTTCATAGTGAATTGTGAAAAATCTGTTCAGAAACGTTATTGATGCACGACTTTTAGTAGTGTAAACGTGGAAATTTTCGCGCATTTTTCTTGATCATGAATCTAGCGAAATTAACCTCACGCGAAAATTACACGTTTACAGTAATAAAAGTCGCGTATCAATAACGCATTATGTTCAGTTCGTGTTCTTCATTTTTCCTACAATAACTTGACAAGACAGCGTCCCAAATATAAATTATGAATTACTGTGAGGTCCTTGTCATTAATGTATGTAATTCTTCAAGTGCAATAAGGTCACAAAATGTTGATACTTTTAGTTTGCTGTATTGTCCGTTTATTGTAGTAGTATACTTGTAGAGTCTTCCAATAATATTTTCATTGGTTCTAGTCTTTGTAACAGGGACAATTGTCGCATTAGCTAGGATGAAAATTAAAATGCTAAAGAGCGACATAACCTTAACATAGTTTCTAAATAATATCAAATGAAGTTACATAGTCCCAGGGTTACATAGAATTTTCATGACAATGAAGTAACATAATCCTAAGGTTATATAGAATTTCAGATGACAACTACATAATTTAGTTCCGAGGATATATAAAATTTCAAATGGAGTAGCTTAGTCCCAAATTCATATAGAATTTAAGATGAAAATGGAGTACTCCTAAAGACGCAACTGCATGTCCAAATACAAGCCGCTAGGATAAAAAGTAATAACAATTCACAATTTCAAAGTCAGTAGAGCATAACTGAAGAAACAACATAAAATGCCACTTAAACTGATCTGTACTGATGATAATATAACTGCCTTCCTAATATCAATTTGTTACCAGTGACTGATTGATGTTAAACACAAGATAAAGCCTATTTGGTAAAAAGTGCAATATTTCAAAGTCATTGGTGCATAACTGCAGGGGAATTGCTAATGAAACTACATACTAAATTCCAAAGGACAGGTTAAACATACCAAGAAAAAGCTAGGGTATTTGACAGAGTGAAAAATTTAAAAGTGAGTGAAGCATGAATGCGGTGGCATAGACATTAAACAACACTAAAACTGTTTCGCACTGATGCTAATGCAACTGCATACCAAATATCAATGGGCTGCCATGAGTGGTTGATATTAAACAAAAGCAAGAAAAAACTTTAACATTTAATAAAAAGTGCAAAATTTCAAAGTCAGTCAAGTATGACTGCACAAACATTATCATAAAACACTACCGAAACTGACCTGTACTGATGCTAATGCAAATGCATGCCAATTATCAATAGGCTACCAGAAGTGGCTGATGTTAAAAAGACCCAAATTAATACATAAACAATTGTGACCGCCGCCGCTGCCACTGGAATCACCATAAATAAAGTTTTGCTTTTTCGACTATCTTCGAAGGATCGACAAAAATTACAGAGTGACCACACCCTTGAAATCAACCTATATGTTATCAGTATACCAGTACCCTATGTTAGATATCCACCGATTTTATCCTTTGAAAAATGTCTGTTTTTGCATTTTAAATCATTTTAATATGTCCAATCTTAACACTTTCCAAAAACCAAAGATATTGTAAACAATGGTTGTTTTAAGTCTAAAGCAAGGCAATAATAAAGAAATGAAAAATCTATAGAACCCTATTCAAACAGGGACTTTGACTTATTACATTTCAAAAATAAGAATACAGATTAATGTTTCATTATGCTTAGTTTGATCTATGAAAACAGGTGTTTGAAATGTAAAACAAAAAGAGAAATGTTAATCCCAATTACACTTAAACGGACTTATATGCACTTGAAATCAGTATCTTGGCAAATTAATTTGTACATTTATGAAAAAGAAGGTGGTTCGGGTTAGGTAAGGCCTAATTTTGACCTCAAAATTAATGAAGAGCTTAAGAAAGATCTGTGTTGGTTTTCAAATTCTATAATAAGTATTTTACTTGATTTAATTATTTTTTTTTTGTTTTGGGTAAAAACTCAACAGATTTGTTAAATAAGGTAACCAAAATTGGCATAAATCCTTAAAATCCTGGAAAAGAGCCAAAAATGCTAGATTTTGGGGATGTTTCTGGCATATCTAACATTGGCAAATTATTTGTACACTAACAATCTTTATATATATATTGTGTAAAATGGAAAAATCACATTACGGGCTGTCCCGTGTTCCTATCGTTTGCCATGTTTGTCGTTTGTCATTTTATTGCTTTTCTTATGCGGTTCCCTGGTGGATTGTGGCATGTGATTGTGGTTTTCGGCCATTGTAGGTGCTTCCTGTTATCTTCCGACATTAATTGTATATAAATATTGTGAGAGTACACTTTGGCTACTTTTTTTACAGTCAAAAACAAATACAAAATGACAAAAAAGTCTGCAACTAAAAAACTTTGTCTTTTTTGGCTAGTTTTTTCTAGGATCCAAGGAGTAGTTTTTGCAAAATGAATCTATTAACTACATACAACCAATAAAGTCTGACAAATTTTCTGAATTGAACAAATAAGTGGGCCAAAAAGGGCCCTTACGGAACCTTGTCCTTTATTTTCGGAGGTACATAATGATCGCAGTGTACATTTCATTGTGATTAATGACTGTCGAAAATGTTGCTTTGACAGTGATTGTTTGAAATGAGCAAAAACGCTGTGTCAATAGCTTCTAAGTCAAGGATTTGTTCAGCCTAAGTTACTTTCATCCCCCAAGAAATTCTATGGCCGTAACAATAACATAATTGAAAGATATGACTTTTCGGTGTCCAAAATAATATTTCTCAGCTAGATTCACGTCTTCCCGGATTTGACTTTACTGATTTCGACTTTATCCTAGATTGACACTGGCAGTGTGACGGGTGCTCTTCACAGAGCAAGATATACTAACCCCTCTGGTTAACCTGATGTCAATCCTTTGTTCCTCAGTATCTTTTTGCCGTTGTTTTATCCGCGGCTACTCTATTGATTTGTAAATTGCATACCGGGAAACACAATTCATATGACACTTCATATAGCAAATGAAGGAAAATCGCAAATACTTCTATCTTCGGAAATAAAATTAAGCAATTTTCAGAACAATTCCAAAAACATTACGGTATTTATACGGAAGTATAATGTTATTAAGAATATTTGCTTTTATATTTAAGTTAACTTCGATGAAGTTGGTAATTAATTACGGCAATGATTACAGATTTTATCGAGAAATCTATGCTATTTATATTCTTTACGTAGGACAAATGAGAACACCTATCATGTCATATGTCATCATTTTATGTGTCTTTGTTTATTTGGCGAAATGTTACACTAGTTTTAGTTTTATATTCTCTTAGATCATTTCTGAAGAGTTTTGTGCTTTCAGGAACAACTGCAAAACTGAACATTCGATGATTTGTGAACACGTATATTTTTTTTTATTGGATCCAAAAACAGAAAATTTCATTGTAATAAACTTGCAATATAAAGATTTTGGAAAATTTGCTTAAAAATAAGGAGTATCCTCTCGTGCATAGCTTATTTTGATTTTTCTATTTAGATGCTATTGTTGATTTGTTCCTTGTCAGCCTATACATACATATTTCAGACTATTGATTTCCTAATATTTTGACTTGATCTGCACTGATGATACATAAGTTGTCTTAATGACCATATGCAGACATTAAATTCACAGTAACTTTGGTACTTTGTTATGAAATACTAAAGTACGATTAATTGTTGTAATCTGCACAGGGTAGATAGTGTTAGAGTATGTTGCATGGTTAATAAAACAACGGCAGTAGAATACCGAAGGAACAAAGCACAAGATTACACAAATTAAAGTCCAGAGACAAGGCAAAAGCAAGAACACCAAAAAACGGAAGACCAAAGACACCACATGCCCACAAAACACACGAACATTACATATACAACACAAAAAACTAAAACACTAACAGTGTGAACTGTGAATAAACAAGAGTAACATCATGTGCTCCGGAAGGGTAAGCATGTCCTGCTCTGTGCACAGCACCCGTCACACTGTCAGTGGGTCAATCCAGGGTAAAGTCAAAACAGGTAATGTCAAATCCGGGAAGACGCGGATCTAGCTGAAAATGTCAGTTTTTATTTGTGACACTGACATTTCATTTCTATCTATGATGTCGCGGTGACGGCCATAGAATTTCTGAAGGGACGAAAGTTACAACGGCTGAACATATCCCTGACTCAGTTAATATGACTTCCATTCAACTAATCTGTTAGATCAATTTGAATTTGTTGGAATGCTAAAACAATTTTCATCTCAATAATCTGTTAGATTTTTTTTCAAATTGCACTCATTGCAATTGTATCATAATGAATTACCTATAATTTGTATGATTATTAAGGCCATACAAAATTAATGATTATATTCTAATGAGGCAGGTGATTTTCATTTTTTTTCTATTTGAAACTTAACTAAAAAGGTGAAATTGGTTCCCAGAAATGATGAGACGGGCCTGAGAAGCCAAAGATTTTTTTTTTAATTTGGCCTAGCGCACTTGTTATTTTCTATTAAGTTGTAATAATCAACTTACTTGTTATTTATATTTTTGAAAGCATTTGATTGCATTTCTGTCACATCAAAGTTTTCGCACATAAGGCCAGCTAATGTTACCTTCCTTATCTCTGTGAGTTGATCTGTGAAAAAGATATTTAAATTGGATTTAAACGTTTGAGCTGTTATACCTAACGAAAAGACAAAGGTAAGATCATACATGATAAAGTAGCAAATTAACAGAAAATATTTAAACAACTGCGAGGCCAAATTCAGAATTAGTTCTTACTGAAAACGTAAGATATGGCTAAAAGAACTCTAATATGACAATCTTTTTTCACTTTGTAATTAAAGCTCTAAGTCCAACAATATTTTCCAATATGCCTATTTTGGCTTCCGGAGCACCTGATGTCACTCCCGGTTTTCATGGGAGTTCACACTATGAATGCCTAAAATCTTAATGTTATCTTTTTGTTTCCGTGCATTGTAGCTGTCTCACGTC
>MJUU01012515.1:89324-128438 GCA_002080025.1 Modiolus philippinarum | reverse complement strand
ATATCAGAAGAAAATAATTGTTGTAAATACAGTATAAAAATAAATAAAAAAAAACATTTCAACATAGTGGTGCATTTATTTGATAATCACTTCATCATCAACTATAAACCACAAAATAATCAAGAATTAAATCAAAAAAATGAAAGAGAATTTCCATATTCCGCACGGTTGATCACTGTTGGAAGCCATATGCCCAAACATTTTGGTCATTCTCTTTCATTTTTATTGTGTTTATTCTGGCTTGGTTTGTATTTTGTATATTTGTCTGTTGTATTCCTTAACTCGTGTCATATTTTTATCACATGTTAATTCGGCCATTCCAAAACATACATGTTTTATATCAAAGATCGATACGCAAAAAATGTATTGCAACATGTTTTTCAGGACACTCATTTCTTTTAGATCAAATCTTTTTTTTAGAAATTCAAATATCTTTCCATAACAGATTTATAAGGAACGTTAACAAGTTTACAGTTAAAAGAATTCATGAATAATCGTTAATGTCTACATTTCAGATTAAAATCATGAAATGTGAACGCTTTAATGCTTTAAATTATGTTTTATATTAATATTTCATATATGTGGTTCCTCGCTGATATTAGATGTTCTGATAAGTAAATTTTACTTTCCACGACCAGTAGAGTAAATTAATCAAGTTCATCAAGGGTATGTCAGTGTTTTAATTAATCCATCAAACTAGTAGAAAATCGAATATAAAATGCGTGCATAATCCTCAACAAATGTACGCTGTTATATGCAGCTCAGCCTTCCGAACGGCTTTTGTTATTGATCTCCGCAATACTATTATAAGTTAGGTACCATCATAACTGTTTCAATAATAGACTGGAAAAAGCAATGTTATAAGCACAATCCCACAACTTAACAAGAAAACAATAGTACACATCATCTAAGACTACAAATAGGCCGTATCAACTAATGTAAGACATATCTTAATCAAGACCACTTCAGTCTTTCTTACGACTTGACACTCGATGCTATTTTTAATTAATTTTCTCTTGGCGGTCAGAAATAGTTATGCCCCTATCATGAACTTGCTATTGCCCTCAAAACCATTAATTAACTGAATAATATCATTGGCAATAACTATATATTACGATTTGAAAAAAAAAAGTAAAAACCGATGGGGGACAAAAGGAAAATGTTTTATTCTATTGACCTTATCAGTACATGCATAACATATGTTTCTCTAATGATATGTCAAGTTTAAACTGGTTTTGACCCGTTAGATAAATTTTCTTTATTCAACGTATGTTGAATAAAGCACCGTGCTATTTCCCGCCAAATCTATTCGGAATACAATTCTCGGTGTTTATCATTGATCATTAGAGAAAAAGATTACACCACTTTATCCCGTTTATTACCATATTTTATCCACTCTCGATAGTTAAATTTAAAAATTTTAAAATGCTCGGCAAGCCCCGCGATTAAAATTTTAAAATTTAACTATCTCTAGTGGATAAAATAGGGTAATGAACGGGATCTTGTGGTGTAATCTATATTTTGTTGTTTTATACCTGTAAACATGCCTGTGAACATTGTATGAAGGGCGACAAAGCTAAGGATAAAGTTTTGCACCTGGGGATGCTTAAATTTGATATAATTTCTAAAATTCTATGATTTTATTAGACGGAATTGTTTCAAGCCTTGATTAACAAGGATGTCACGGAAATAACTATGTTTAATAGGAAAGTCTGTATAATTTGTGATCGCTCTCGCGTAACGAATCAACTTTGAAACATACACTGCATAAGCAGGAGAGGCTAGAATATAACTGTCCATATAAGGGAAATTGATAATTTGAAATAAAAATCGTCCTTTTTGTCCAAAACTTTTGAATTAAGATTACCATTTTCGTCAAATTCGAGACGGGAGTCCAAAAAAGATGTAGATCTAGTGGTTTCTGTCGCTTCCTTTATCTCTAGTCCTCGCAAATATATTAATGGGATCCATTTAGCAAAAGATGCGTTGTTGATTGCAAGAACATCCATCAATATATCTATAAGTGAGATCTTTTACGAGTCCCTGTAGAATTTCAGTAACATCAAAATATTAAAAAAAACCACAGACCACAGTGTCAATTGGTATGCCAACTTGCTGTTGAAAAATAGCGTCTCCAAATGTGACAAACATATTGTTAATTAGAAAATCAAACCTACTGCACATCTGTTTTTCGTCATATCATACTTTTCCTTTTAAACTGGTTTTTGAAAAAAAAAAGGGATTTATAAACTAACACAGCAATTTTTTTGAATTGGCAAAGGCTTTTTATACGCCCGTCGAAAGACGGACGTACATTGTGTATCATGGTATACCCTCCGTCCGTTCGCCCGTACGTCCGTTAACTTTTTGGTTTCCGGAGATTTTTTCTGTAACCGCTTGACATATTGATTTCATACTTGGTATATGAGTATATCTAGGTGCTACACAGATCAAGTTCGAATTTGGTTTCAGTCGGTTGATTTTGTACAGAGTTATGGACCTTGGACTTTGTAAATTGTTGAAAAACATCAGTTTCTCTACCTTTTCTTTACAGTGTGTCAATATGTTGATTTGATATATAGTATATATCTATACATAGTATATAATTGTATGTTTTTGTATGTTTATAAATTACTGATTAAGTTTAAATTTAGTTCCTGTTTAATGATATTTGTGGACAGTTATGGCCCTTGGGCTTAATATTTTTTTTTGAAAATTCATTTTTTGCACCTTTCCATGTATTAACTTTCATATTAATTTAATATTTGTTAAATGGTTACATCTTGGTAAGGCACATATTCTGTTTGAATTTTTTTTCAATCAAAATTTTGTTGTGGTCCAACAATGCCATAAAGTTCGAGTTGACAGTGGACGGGCTTATCATGCGCTCTTGGCGCCTCAGTTTATTGAATGATACCTTTGATTAGTGATTTTGGTTTATCATGAGGAAGCGTGGTATACAGTGTGGGAAATCCAATATTGAATGTATTCGATAAAATGAAAAGTGTAAATGATTTACGAATCAGACTGTTATTAGAAGCTTTGTCTGCAAGTACAATAACATATTTGTCATATAATTTGAAAAGGCACCTATTGGCTTCCTGATCTTCAAATACAGACATAGGTTGATTACTAACACATCTGCGTAGTTTGTTAACATAACTCCGCACTAGAGATCAATTGTCTGATAGAAACATGAAAATGAGAATTATACTTTGTGGAAGGATAGAAAAAATAATATTGTAATTACAAAGTTTCGATTGCTATATGGCAGATTAAAAAAAAACATAGTTTCGTATAAAAATATATAAATGGATTTGAACATCATTGTTATCTAACTTTTTGAATCACAATTATATTCCATTCTAAAACGACACAAAAAGACAGAGAGTGTTATTTGAAAGTCTGTATTGTGAGCCAGCCGACTGATTTTAAAATTTACCGGAAATACTACACTTATTTGCTAGTAGTTATCGTATTTTATTTTGTTTGATAATAAAGGCAGTAGAATACCGAAGGAACAAGGGAAGTGATGATCACAAAAATCAAAGTCCAAAGACATGGCAACAGCGAAAAACAAAGACAAACAAGGAAGCGAGACAGCCACAAGGCACGGAAATAAAAAGACGACATTTAATCTGATACA
This sequence comes from Modiolus philippinarum, assembly GCA_002080025.1. Classification (NCBI taxonomy): domain Eukaryota; kingdom Metazoa; phylum Mollusca; class Bivalvia; order Mytilida; family Modiolidae; genus Modiolus; species Modiolus philippinarum. The sequence continues at coordinate 124,792 of MJUU01012515.1, read as the reverse complement.
TCACTGTAGTTAAAAAGAAAGTTGTTAAATGGTTACATCTTGGTAAGGCTGCTACTTGTTATGTCAAATTAGGAAAATTGACATGAACATTTGTTAATGTCTCACCATAACGTTTCTTGGTTGACAGAGACATTAAGTAAGACTTGGAATTTGGCTACTGTCATTTTAATCTCAGCTGACCCTAAGATTGTTATTATTCGTCGTCAGCCTCTGTCGTCCGTTACTTTTCACTTTTTTCATAATCTCTAAATCTAGTACAGCATATTTGATCAAAATTAAGAGGATGCATGGAAAATTCGTGCAAAACATCGCACCAATTCGATATCAAAACATAAACACTTTCGTACTATGTGTCAGACTTTTACTCATCGAATGATGGTCATCTCCTCTGAAACTACTACAGAACATTTTGAACAAAATTTACAGGAATGGTGTTCGCGTCGTTATTAACATTCCTACCGGGAACAAAAATGATCGCCAGCGCGGAGCGTAGCTTAGGATTGCTTCTAATAGGAAAAACATTTTCTGGTCTTCTCGTTTGAAAAGAATTTTGCTAAGCAAACCAAATTTTACTGGAATGATGCATGGAAGGTCTTTTGCAAATTCTTATTCGAGAAAAACATAACCTTCAACGTATCAAACGTTTAAAAATATTATTTACTAGAATGATGTATAGAAGGACCTGGTTGAAAAAATTGCGTGTCTTTCAGAGAAAAACTATTTAAAATGTGATCATATTAGAAAAAAAACATATTTAATTCATATCCTGTGTAATTATGAACTTAGCTTAATAATAATAATAATAATAATAATAACTATATTTAAAGAAGGTGACTAATTTAGTTTACACTAATCTACTTAGAGACCTTCACAATACATACAAAATAATATTACAGTAAAATTAACACAAATATATATACAAAGTATTACATATTATACATGTACTCAAGTGATGATTGAGTAGCTCATTAAGAGAAGATATTGGTTGGCTATGTTGGCTATGTATTTAAACCTTCGTTAAAATGCATTGCTTAAAAGCGATACATGTTAAGATTCTGGACCCTTAGTTTATATATTTCATTGAAAACTTTAAAAAAAAGTTATATGAAACGATTTCTTATCCCATTTAAGGGGGTAGACCTGGGGTAGGAGGAGATAACTCTGATTTTCACTTCTTTATTACTTACACGAACAGATAGAATCATTACAATAGGTATTATCAAAATTATAAAATTGTAAAAATTATTCCACACAGCAAATAAAAATTAATTTTGTCATGAAAACAACATCCAGTTATTTATAATGACTGCATTTTACTCTATATTTTTGCAATGCTGTCCAACGATAATGAAAATATGTAAAAGTCGGATTTCTTCCAAGGGAGGTGATTTATAGCACAGATTCAGCCATTTTATTGATTTTTACCCACTTTATTCTAAATTTAGAAAAATGGGAGGGTAGAATTTTCTAATTTTAATATATCTTACATATGCTAGTTTTCTTTCTATTCTCAGTTTTTGCTGAAAATTAAACGACAGAATTATTTACAAGAAGTGTTTAATAGTGATCAAAATAGAGTAAAAATTTCAGCCTATATTAATCAGAACACCCATGTATTTCAGTTCAAACTATTTAAATCTACTATCATTATTCATGCTTGCTTTCACACATGTCTAAACTACAGAATTTTGCATTTCAAATAATTCTAAATCAAATACAAATTTAATTAGAGCAAGTTTTATACACCGCAATCAAGTCCTGAACGGACCAAATAATATGAGGGAAAAGGGTATCTTTGATGACCACTAGACATAAAAAGGGACGGTAAAAATTGTTTAAAATTGCTGAAAGTCGACATGAAAATATGTACTTTTATAACTGAACATAGTAAAAAAATTAAACAAGTGGAAAATTTTCGGCTTCCCCAGGTATACCTCTTTAAGTAGACTAGTATTTCTAGCATCAATTTTGTGATGAAATTGCATATGCTCTTTAAAAGTAAACATATATAGTGACATCTAATTCTTACCTCTTTCATTGGATGTGTTACATGGAGGGAAGTTTGTGTATTGCATAATCACATAGATTTACAGTTAGGTGCTTAATTGTCTTAAATGGGCCTACTTCAATTGCACGGCATATTGAAAAGACCGAACCGAATTTTTTTGCAAAAACTTAAGAATAAAAGCTTTTCCTTACTTGAACAGAATCGAAAGTGTTCCTGGTTTCATAAACCTTATACCAGGCATTTGTGTCAGGGTATTGAAAATGAAGAAATGAAGAAAAAAAGTTAAAAAAAAAAAAAATTAACCTCGACAGTTCATCTGGAAACACTACTCCTACCCCCTATTACAATATCCTTGGACGAGTTTGTTAAAAATCACACTTCAGTTTTACTGGATTTGGCCTCCTATTTCGAAATTTTTGGAAATAAGTACTTCTTTTTTTTTTAACAACATTTTGATTACATATTTCCATATTATTTTATTCTAATGATGCTGATGAGAGGTTACTCCTTGAACCTTGGAAAACGTGTACAGCATAACGAAATTTACTGTTTTTTATCCTTTGGCATCAGAGCCGGTGATGGAAATAATCAACTCGGTACCTAAACTTCATAAGAATCCATACAAACAGAGATTAATTGCGGGGTCGTCCAGATGGACCTCTAAACCTCTTCCACAGCTACTCACTACTTTGTTCACCGCAGTCAGAGATGGCATGAACAATTACTGTAATAAAACTTATCCTACGACCGGCGTGAATCAAATGTGGATTCTTAAAAATTTCAAAGATCTTCTTGAACAACTATCCTCAACCAGTCATACCCGTTGCCATATCATTCAAACTTTTGATTTTCTACTCTTTATGCAACACTGCCACACAATAAACTGAAAACAGCAATTGCAATTTAATACATCAATGTTTCTGCACTAAAATGGAAAACGCAGATACACATTTTCAGTAGTAATGAAAGACATATTTTGTTAAGAACCATACTGATTCAAACAAGAAGTAACTGACCTAATCAAAATGTTAGAATTTTTGATCGATAGTATGTTTGTTTAATTCCGAGGTCGCGTTTTCCAACAGACAATAGGGATTCCTATGGAAAATAACTGTGCGCCACTCGTAGCTGACCTTTTCCTTTACTCGTATGAGGCCAAGTTCTTACAAGAGTTTACACAAAGAAAACAAAAACATTTAGCCAAGTCAATTAATTTCAGGTTCCGTTGCATAGATAGTGTACTTTCTCTTAATATAAAAAATTCAAAGAATATTTACATCAGATCTATCCCATTGAGCTTGAAATTAAAGAAACAGCTGATACACCTACTTCAGCTTTGTACCTAGATAATTTGTTGTATATTATAGAAGATAGACGTTTGAAATCTAAGCTATATTACAAGCGTGATGATTTTAACTTCCAAATTGTGAACTTTCCCTTTCTTAGCATCAAAATACCTTACTCTCCAACCTATGGAGTAAACAAATCACAGTTGATTCTTTACTAACGAGCATGCAGTTTGTACAGTGATTTTTTGAATAGAGCAAAGACACTGCCGCAAAAGCTGCTTAGTCAGAGATTTGTCTAGCATTTTTTTTTTTTGAAATTAATTTCATCCCTAAAAAAATTCTATGGTCGTCATCATAACGCGATTTAAATAAATGAAGTGTCATTGTCCCAAATGAGAGTGGACATTTTCAGCTAGGGTCACGTTTTCCCGGATTCCGTGGCACCTGATGTCACTCTCAACTTCATGGGACTTCACACTGTGAGTGCCTTGGTTTGAATGTTATGTTTTTTATTTCTGTGCCTTGCTGCTGTCTAACGTCATTGTTTTCTGTGTTCTCGTTTTCGCCATGTCATTAGACTTTGATTTTTGTAAAATTAATACCGCTCCTTTGTTGCTCTGGTATTCCACTGCCGTTGTTGCAATATAAATTTGTGATGCAGTTGTTATTTGTGACAATATTTAAGTGATGCTTCATTGATTTATGATATATCCTAATACATATTACGATTATAAAACATAAATCTTAAACTATCGATGGAATTCGCTTCTAAACTGTGTAAAAATGACCCTTTTGTGCAGTTCTCTTTTGAGTTCAAAATATAAAATATTCGGGCTCCAAATGACACTTATGGGCTCTTAATGTCTTTGGAGGCTCCTTGGCGATATTAAAAATCGAAAAACCCTACAACAATAAACAATTAACTAGACGTCTTCTAGCAGTCTATCCCATTTAACCATCATAATCAGGAATAATTGCATCACGTATATTTATAAATACCTGAAGGATACAACATTTACAAAAATTTAGACATGACAGCTTTATGAAACAGAAAAAAGGTAAAATATTAATTCTCGGTGGAGTCGGCTCTAAAGGATACTTTAGGTATCAGTCCGTCTATATCAATTCGTTTGAGATCGTGAATAATTTTAACTGATTTAAATTATTTCCAGGTCAACCTCACAACCAATCTATTTGTTGCCAGACATTTTAAATGCAACTGCAAAATACAGATAATCAGAATATATGTCTACTGGATTGATTGATTGATTAGTTAGAGTTTAACGTCCAATGAGCAATATTTCAGCTATATCAGGACGAGAACAAGTTAATCAATTCAAAACAAATTGTAAGTAAAAGAAGAAAGAAATAAGGGTGGAAGGGACAACCGGGGCAACGACTTTTGATTGCCACTGGAAAAGGGGAGAAATGGGTAGGGGCAGGAAATTTAGCCTTCTATGTCTACTGGAAACAAAAAAAAATGCATAACTTTAAGGAATCGTTATCACAGAATATTTGTTTTTTACACAGAATAAAATATTGTTCAAAGTCAAAAGTTATGTTTACTCATACTGCAAAATTCATCTTACTCAATCATTTACATTTATCTTTTTATGTGATGATATCTACAGCATCGTTGGTATACTGATGTGTTTCAAAGTGAGATTGAAGGATCTAGCATCTTTAATTTTATTACTTTTTACGACACCGGTATATGATTTTTCAAAAACTCAAACTTAAACTGAACTATATCTGATTCACACCAAACACATAAATATTTGGATTTCATTGAGATGCTGAAAATTGTTTTATTGGTAACATATTTGTAGAATTTGGAAGAAGAGTTTCCAGCATACAATAAGCATACATGTGGGGACTAATTGTACGCCAGTTTTTTTGTTATATTCGTATGAAACCAGGTTCACACAAGGGCTGGTTACGAAGAAAGATTAAAAGCAAGCCAAGTATTTTTATTTCAGTTTCCGTTTTATAGATGATGTTTTTCCTTAAACAATCAACGTTCATACTGTATACCCAAATGAACTCGAAATTAAAGAGACCACTGATACACTATCATCAGCATCATTTAAAGATAACGTTCATCTTATATACCCAAATGAACTCGAAATGAAAGAGACAACTGATGCATTTCATCAGCATTATTTAAGGATAAAGTTAATCTTATATACCCATATGAACCCGAAATTAGAGAGACCACTGATACACCATAACTAGCATCATTTAAGGATAACGTTCATCTATTATTCCCGAATGAACTCGAAATTAAAGAGACCGCTGATACACTCATCAGCATCATTTAAGGATAGCTTTCATCTTATATACTCAAGTGAACTCGATATGTTCAGCCGTTGTTACTTTCGTCCCTTCAGAAATTCTATGGCCGTCACCACGACATCATAGGTAGATATGAAATGTCAGTGTCATAAATGAAAACTGACATTTTCACCTATATATAGATTCACGTCTTACTAGATTTGACATTACACGTGTTGACTTTACCCTGGATTGACCCACTGACAGGTGTGACGGGTGCTGTAAACAGAGCAGGACATGCTTACCCTTCCGGAGCACCTGATGTCACTCTGTTTTTTAGAGTTACTGCTTTAGTTTTCTGTGTTGTATTTGTAGTGTTTGTGTGTTTTGTTGACATGCAGTGTCTTTGGTCTTCCGTCTTCTGTTGTTCTTGCTTTTGCCTTGCCTCTGGACTTATGTAATCTTGTGCTTTGTTCCTTCGGTATTCTACTGCCCTTGTTTATATACCTATATGAACTCGAAATTAGAGAGAGCACTAATACACTATCATCAGAATCATTTAAGGAACACATTCATCTTGCATACCCAGATGAATTCGAAATTAGAGAGACCACTGATACACCGTTACTAGCATCATTTAAGGGAAACGTTCATCTTATATACCCAAATGAACTCGAAATGAAAGAGATAACTGATGCATTTCATCAGCTTTATTTAAGGATAAAGTTAATCTTATATACCCATATAAACCCGAAATTAGAGAGACCACTGATACATCATAACTAGCATCATTTAAGGATAACGTTCATCTATTATTCCCGAATGAACTAGAAATTAAAGAGACCACTGATACACCATTACTAGCATCATTTAAGGGAAACGTACATCTTACATACCCAAATGAAATCGAAATTAAAGAGATCACTGATACACCATCTCCAGCATCATTTGATGATAACGTTCATCTTACTTACCCAGATGAACTCGAAATTAAAGAGATCACTGATACACCATCATCAGCATCATACCTGGAATAGTACCTCTACACTGACAACTCTATTTGTTTGAAAACAAAACTTTACGACAATCGTGATGATTGACTCTCCAATAGTAAATAACTAAATACCGAAATTGCTGTGAATTTTGATTCTGCATATGCGCATTTCGACAACTCATGTCTCTTCAGCGCAGATAAAATCGAAACGTTTGGAAGACCATAAAGTCAAAGCTGTTTAAAAACTGATAGAGAACAAATTACCAAATATGATCTAAATAGAAAGCCAAAATCAGCTAAGGACAGAGCTTTGCATGAGGGAGATATTCCTTAGTTTCAACAAAATTTACTAAAATTAGATATTGTAAGGTTTCAAATACGATCGGCTTTCGGGTCAGCACCGAAGCACTGACTACTGGACTGGTGAATACCCCCGGGGACTAACAGTCCACCAGCAGAGGCATCGACCCAGTGGTAACAAACGTTCCGTTTTTGAGCAGCCACATTCCCACACTTCCGGCATATGGCGTCTATATTTCACGGTTCGGTTCTCACTTACTTTCACAAATCATTCGTTTTTGTAGTGCCTTAAGTTTGTACGAGAATAAATTCAACAGATCGAAATTACTGTCTCAAAAAAATTTCATCAAGGTTATGTTCAATCTCTGTTGCAGTTGTCACTAATTACATAAGATTTACGGTCGTCAACATGAATTGACAGGCCGCTGCAATGTTTCTATTTCACAGATGAGAATAGATAACTTTAAAAGAAACCATTTTTTTTGGAAAGGTAAAGATTTGTTTAATACTTCCAACAAAATTATTTACAATTCTTTTATAAATTACAAATTTGAGAAATCAATAGGTTTTAATAGATGGTTAACTTTCTTTAATATAAAAGAAATATTGTTTACAGATAAAATATACAAATTTATTTTTTCGTTTATAGAAGAAAATAAATTGAAAGTTTTTAAGTGAAAACTTTTACAATATATTATTCCGACAAGAAAACTCTTGTTTCAATGGAAAGTAGCTAATAGCAATCGTTGTAATTTCTGCGGGAATACTGAGGATTACCAACACTATTTTGTGTCTTCTTCATATCTGGATAATTTTTGGAAGAAAATACATGAAGTTTTATGTAAATGTAAAATAAATTTCCAGATAACATTGAAACATCTAATTAAAGGGTATAAAATATTTGACGAAACATATTTTGGTTCAATTATTTTTTAACAATATTAAGCTTTGCTATATATAAATCATATTATGTATCAGAATGCAGAACTAAAACTGTAAATGTTTTTGATATATTTGTCAAAGAATTTAATGTAAGGTTAAAAAAAAGAAAATAAACATTGTAAATTAGTTTTATTGAAAAAAAATATTTAAATAATTGATTATTATGAATTAATCTTCGTAATCTTAATTATATTGTGTTATATATGTGTATGTATTTATAAAAATAAATATAGAATATAGGACTTTTTGTTTTTGATACGGACTTTATCACGGTAGTATATCAGGTGAGCCCGCTAGGGCGAACCTGATATGCTACCGTGATAAAGTCCGTATCAAAAACAAAAAGTCATATATTCTGTTTATCGGGAATTTCCAAATGTTGCAGTTTCGTTGTTAATTTTGAAAAAAATAAGGGGAACTCTTTCTTTGGCGAATAATTAAAGCGTAAACTGTATTGTGCACAATTCTTGTTGACGTCAGGGTAGTGTGACGTCACATCCTTCTGTACGTTGGGGTTGAACAAGACACGTCTTGTCATTTTAATTTCGTTGGAAATAGTGTAACAAATGATGAAAATAGTTTCATTCAACTGGTGTAAAACAACATACAATCAATGCCGCAACATAGTAAGTAATTATTGCTTCAAATGGACATCACCCGAAAAGATTAATTTGTCAAAGACAGACCGTCATTTGAGCATGGCGCCTTTCTTGTCACTGAAAACACCCTGCGTAATTCAGGATTGTAGGGGTTTGTAGTAACGGGGTAGGCGTCTCTTTGTCTTCATTTAAACTCTGCGACAGTTCATTGGAAGAAAGCAAACCATCATAGCGAATTGGATTCATAGCCTGATGTTTTATTGCAGTGTCAAGGTATGAATTTTTCATAAAATACAATCAAAAGTTATAGGGAAACGTGTATTTCTGTTTGAATTACGAACAATTTCAAAATTGTTTACTGTTTGTTGTCGCAAATAATTTTTATTCATGAGTTGACTTTACATTCAGATTAATGCGCGTCGTTTCGGTTCGCGCATGTCATCTGACGTACTGACCCAATAAATTTTTGATATGGTCCAGTACGTTGATAATGACTTTATCGGTCAGTACACATCAAAGGCAAGAAGCATAAATTACCGATAAAACTATTTATTACCCTGGGTAAATAGTTAAACGTAACAGGGAGCGTTATGAGCAGCTTGGACTCATAACGTAAACTGTAACAAGCAAAATTTTGAAATAAAGTCATAATATTTGTTGTTAAAAAAAGAGAATAGATATCTTTGGGTAGATCCAGAGTTTACCGGACTATCAAGTTCTGACTGTGATAAAACTGGAATTTTCACTGGCAGTGTGACGGGTGCCACGCGTGAAGCAGATCATGCTTAACTTTTTGTAGCACCTGAAGATACTCTCCGTTTTCAGTTCACACATCAGTACTTTTGTTTTCTGTGTTGTCTTTTAAATCATACTGTTATTTTTTAGTTTTGGCATCGCGGATAATATCCATGATACAAAGTTTGTCCCTGTTATTGTCTGAATACTTAAGAGATACAAAAATACTTTTCATACTTTCGCCTTAGTGTTGTTTTATAGGGTTAGAGAAATAGCATGTACTATGATTTAATCGGTCTTTTCTACGGGTTATAAAATTTAAGCTGGCAGTGTTACGGGTGTCATGCGTGGAGCAGATCATGCTTGATACCTCAAGTTTTTTTAGGGCTTTACATTGCTAGTGCTTTAGTTTTGTGGCGTTTTTGTTTATTTTGCTTGTTTGTTTTGTCTTTGTCTTGCTGTCTCAATTCAAGTTGAATATGAATTGCTGTGTTTTAGAATTTTGACTTTACTTCCGCTCGCTTCAGTAATCGATTGCCAATATATTTACAGTTATAAACCCCCTTTTTAATAAGCATCTGTACTTCGGGATTACATTTTAGGTCTTTAAGATAATGATTTATGGAAACGTCTTACAAACTGTTGGCTGTCAGGAGAAACACTTATTAAAATGAAATTAAATTCGTACCAAGATGATAGCATTGCATGTAGTCGTTATCCACGTTTACTCTTATGAAAAAGAAATTTACGACGCAGAAAATTAAAAATCGAAGACGCCAGATCGAAGTAGGATATAACACATATTGCTTTGTAGCACGTTTTTAAACTTGGAAGGAAGTAACTGCTATCGAGAAAGGAAACTTGCCTATAATTATTTTACAATTTATTACAAAATAACCACTTTGAGCACTGCGCAAAAGAAACATAGACAATATATCAATTTAATTACATATTCAACATCTGATAAAGCACACATTTCAAAAGTTTCAGAGGCTTGTCAACACCCTATTTTGGTGACAAATTAAATTCGTATTTTAAGTAGGTGTCATGAAAACAGACCAATGAACAGCTTTTCGTACGTCGCAAATGCCAGATTTTATTTTGATTTTCAGTTTATTTGCTTTTTAGTATCTTCTTATGCTATTGGGTGATTTATCAATATCATGCAATTAGAAATTAGAATTAAGTAACTTCAGCAAGTTGTTTTTATCTTAGAGAAACCTTATTGAAACATAGTATAGTTTTATTGTTTAAAACTATCAAGGCAGTGACTGATATCTACAAGATGGTATAGTTTTTTGACACTGTCAAGGTAGCGTCTGATATTTACACGATAGTATAGTTTTGTTGCAACTGTCAAGGTAGTGACTGATATCTACACGATAGTTTAGTTTTTTGACACTGTCAAAGTAGTGACTGATATCTACATGATAGTATAGTTTTTTGACACTGTCAAAGCAGTGACTGATATCTACACGTTAGTTTAGTTTTTTGACACTGTCAAAGCAGTGACTGATATCTACACGATTGTATAGTTTTTTGACACTGTCAAGGTAGCGTCTGATATTTACACGATAGTATAGTTTTGTTGCAACTGTCAAGGTAGTGACTGATATCTACACGTTAGTTTAGTTTTTTGACACTGTCAAAGCAGTGACTGATATCTACACGATAGTTTAGTTTTTTGACACTGTAAAAGCAGTGACTGATATCTACACGATAGTATAGTTTGTTGAAACTGTCAAGGCAGTGACTGATATCTACACGATAGTATAGTTTTTTGACACTGTCAAGGCAGTGACTTATATTTACACGATAGTATAGTTTGTTGAAACTGTCAAGGTAGTGACTGATATCTACACGATAGTATAGTTTTGTTGAAACTATGAAAGCATAGCTGATATCTATGCGATAGTATAGCTTTGTTGACACTGTAAAGGGGGTATCTGATATCTTCACGATATTTGTAGGTACCAACTTTAGTGTGCATTTTTATGAACATTTTGATAACAAAAAAAAAATATTAAAAAATAAAAAAGGGCAAACTAAATCATGTAGCAATATCCTTACGTCAGCTGTCTGTTTGTCCTAAAAATATTCTCCTCTGAGACTACTGTGCCAATTCTAATCAAACTTAGCCTGAATAATTATCAAGATATCTAGATTTAAGCACATTTACACATGGTCATTAAGACAAATAAAAGCGTTGTTACAAACTTTGTCTCATGTGCATTTGCTCAATATCCTTAGATATTTTTTGTTTTGTTTTTGCATAGTTACACAAAGATACTGTTACCATGAGCATTTGAGATGATGAATTCATTTTCAATGAAAGCATATCCAATAAGTATTTCAAGCAAATAGCAACATAGCTTAATTCTGAATAAAATAGTGGATAGAAAATAGAAAGATAGTTCATAAATGCCAGTGTAAATAAAACAGCATAATAATTTAATAGGACACTTACTTTTCTTCACCGCTGATACCACCAATTCCTACCAGTTTTATATTTCTTTCAGTACAACATGATGGGTATTAACTAAAAAGTGTCAATACTCTCATACATATACTGGTCCCTAAGGGCTTATTATCTCAGTGACCTTCCATTATGCAAGCTATATGTAAGAATTACATTACATATAAAGAGTCAAGTATATGATTCTAATACCACTGGGAAATCAAACAAAACCAGCAACAGTAAATCTTAAGCAATTTGGTCGGAACTTGAACTTTTATTTTGCCGTTTATGTCAAATTGTTTTATATGTTACCGACGACAAAAAATAATAGGTGTTCCGAACAATTTAGAATCTGCAAAACAGGATGTACATGGAGAGTTTTGATTCCTGTAAATCATATTTGTGTAGTATTAATTCCAATTGATTAGGGGAATATTTATTCACTATATATAAATGAGGACAACAACGAAATTACTAGTTCTTTACACATTGCTATGAGCGGTAAGAAGATGGAGTAGTTATTGTTGAAGTAGACAAATTTGAGTTAGTGGGATTTTTTTTTACCAAAAAGACGTCATTTACGGTTAATCGTTTAACTGATAATAGTAGGGAATATGGACACTGCTGTATGCCTGTCGGTAAAAAGAACCTCTTGTTTTAGTTCAACAAGGAAATGTGCCTTTTTATATGAAAATAAGTACATAATGTTTCACTAATATCAGGCCATATTCTTTTCAGTCTAGATTACTCCTTGAAACTTGAGTATTTTTGTATCTTTTCACTTCGCCGCGAAGTGATCCCCTTTTCTAGCAAATATATTTTTTTTATTTCGTAATGATATAATAAATTATCTTTCCTAGTAACACGGGGACTGAAAGCACAAATGTGTCCCTTGAATATAAAAAAAAAAAATAAAAGAAAAATTCATCCGCCCTTTACCTCATATGAAAAATAAACAATAATTATGTTGTCACAGTTCATTATATGTCGCTGAAAGTCTGATACGAAAAAGCAAAAGATGATACAGTGTATTTTGGGCATACAAAATAAGATTTACTTCTACTAAGCACAAGACAAGACCAGTTATAATATGCATGACTGTCCGAATCTGTGTCACCATCAAAACAAAGTGACGTGTTTAAGTTTGATTTTTCAAACAATTATCATGTAGCTTCATAACAAAAAAGGTAAAATCTTCAAACACAAATTTGCATATCTTAGCTTTATTGAATATTTAAATATTTAGAAAATGTATAAATTTTTTTCAACTGATAAAATAATCATTTAAAATATTAAATAATTAAATACTAATATATCAAAATATTTAATAATATATTAAAAATTGTTTAATTCCTAAAAAATTCACCTGTAAAATGTTTACATGATAAATGGTGCAAATGAAATAAAAGCTTGTGAAATGCACGACTTTCATAAAATTGACACAAATGCAATGCGCCCCTTCAAAGAGTCCAAAACAGCTATATCAAAGTATATAGGTAAAAGGTTGTAAAGATTCAGATAACACAATCTGTGTACTATTGTTCTGACGAAAACATGCCTAAGTTAAAAGAAATGAATAAATTTATATTTTTTACTCAAAACTGCCCCAAAGAAAAATTGTACATCTTCAATATGACCCAAATGAAAAAGGAGATAACAGGAAATTTCTACCATGGCTGAAAATTACAATTACATGCTACAATCTACCAGGAAAAAAAACACATGAACACCACAAATAAGAGAAACGACAAACGTAAACAAGAATAGGAGACTTAGTACCGGCACTAGCTAAAACCAGCGGTAGGATTGAACCGGTTTACTGGTACCCTCACCTTTATCTGTCCCATTTCCTATATATAACATACGAATAAAAATCAATTCAGGTAGACTACTAACTCCATTACGAAAATTTTGAAAGCAGAGAAAATAGCAAAACTAATTTTGACAGATGGGCAAAGGGGTGCTTTTGTGTAAATTGTGTAAACAATTGTATAAATTTTCAAACGCATCAGGTCAAACGTGTGAACTTCAGATTACACAAACCAGAGACACATAATAATATGTCTCTTCACAAATTGTGTACTTGAATGTTTAGATATGTTGAAAAACTGACTTCAAAATTTGATGGATTTGACATTTTCACTTAAAACTGCCAAAAATATACGAGTGTTCAGAACAATTGCGTAAAATTTCAGAAGTATCGAATAAGAAACATTTGTTGGTTATTTCCCTGTACCAAGTTTGTTAAATATGATCAATTGTGGAGATAATTTTAATTAGCTTATCAATAGCATCTTGATTAACCTCCCCTTTGACCAAATGTAACTTACTTAGTACGGGGAGACAACTCGTTGAAAGTGCTAAGAGTTTTCGATTACACAAACTTTTTACCCAATAGAGTGACGGACTGACGTTTACTCTTGCCGATTGGTGCATGACGTGGTTAATACGCATGGATTTTTTTCATCCGTGCATTGAACTATATTGGCTGACAAGTTATCTGCTGCCGCAAAAGCTCAATATGTGCGTGGTATACGTTGTAAATTGTGTAACATTTACATGCACTTTTGTCTTATACATGTATATTTTATATATACCATATCTCTCTGTGTATTTACAACCCATCTTTGGATGTGTCTGAGATACACATACCACGATATTCCATAACCTGTTCCATAAAGAAATGACATGCGCTGTAGATATGGTTTAATTAAGTTACTCGGTTACTTCACGGGAGTACTGGAGTACTCCAGTAAAGTGGAAATGTATATCTTAGACCAATTAATATTTAAATATTTATGAATATACTAATATTTTTCAACTGATATATAAAATATTAAAACTTAAATACGTTGGAGTATTTTTACGCGAAAAGGGTTGACAATTAAGCGAAAAAAGAGGACATTTTAGAGACAAAAAGAGGACATTTTAGAGACAAAAAGAGGACTTTTTAGCGAAATATTCGAAAGACATATTAGTGAATCTGAAAAACCTAGATGGACAATTTTCTTTAAACAATAAACATTTAAAAAATTATTCGCGAAATTGTCTATCAAATTTTCAGGCGTATATCAAAAGCGTACCTTTGATTTTATTGTTTCATCAAAAGCACACCGTCCGGGTTATCAAAAGTGCATCGAACTAGATTCAGAAAAATGCCAAATTTGGGGCTGAGTTTTGAGTATAAGAATCGTAATAACGAAATCAATAGATAGTTAAAAATGTCGTTTGGCCCTACAGAGGTAGGAGATGTCTTTTCAGAAGACCTGATAAGTAAAAACTCCGGATGGTGATATGCAAATTATCTTTTAGATAACTATATAATGTCTTATCTGAGGTAGCCTCCGGTGATCAGGTACCCTCCGATGATCTAGACAGATGTTCTGTTATACAGAAATCGTAGAAACAATGCTGCACAGTCGTTTCAAGTACATTTTGATGTGAAATTTTATGCTCCGCATCCATCTTATTATATTTTCAAAAAAAAAAAAAGAAATAATAATAAATAAAATAAAACAACAACAACAACAAAAAAAAAAAACAAAAACAAAAACAAAACAAATTATATATACAAAAATCCAGACAGACACGTTAATCATCATCAAAATCCATAGTTAAAATCAGCAGGCTCAAACAAGACATGACTCACTGTGTTATTGCACAATTTTCTAAGTATACACCGCTGAAGCCTTTTCACAGATGGACTATATTAGCGTAGCTTGGGTACCCTCAACTTTGGGTAATATCACAAAGTAATCAAAACAGATGATCAGTGCGAAAATGTGCGCTTATGATATGTTAAAGCGCACTTTCGATCAACTCTCCGAATTTTCACAGGTGACCTCTTTTTCAGATTGAGAATCAAATTACAGTTTCGCTAAAATGTCCTTCGCCCTATTTGATATTGTTTCCATTTTCTATTACCTGAAAAAAATTACCTGAGGAAAGTTTACCTACGAAATGGCGCAAATGAAATAAAGCTTGTGGCACAAATGAATTACACCACTTTCCAAAAATTGGCACAAATGCAATGCACCCCTCCAATTGTCTAAAACCAGTGTATTAAATTTTAAAAGCTTAGAGGAAAAGGTGTCGGAATTTAAGATTACACAAACGATTTAAGATTGCACAAACTGTTTACCATTTTTATGATTAAAAACATTTATAAGTTCAAAAATGAATAAAATTTGACATTTTTACCTCAAAATAAGTGTTTATCTTCAATATGACCAAAACATTTGTGCAAAGTTTCACAAGTATCAGGTGAAAGATGTCAGAATTTCAGAATACACATACTGTGTACTTTAAAGCTAAAATATGATTAAACAGTTCAAAAATGGACGGATTTTGACATTTTTCGCTAAACACTGCCAAAAATATAAGGTTTATATCTTAAATGTGTCCAGAAGAACTGTGCTAAGTTTCAGAAGTATCAAACGAGAAAAATTTGTCGGTTATCTCCCTGTAACAAATTAGTTATATGGCCAAAGCGGAGATAAATTTAATTAGCATGTTAATGGCCTTTTGATATTGAAATTAAAAATAACCCCCACTTTGACCTTCTATAATATACTTGGTACAGGGAGATAACCGACAAATGATTCTAATGAAAATGAAAAGAAAGGAAATGGGGTAAATGTCAAGGAGACAATATTCATATCCAGGTTAAAATGACCCAAAACAAAGCATCTAGCTAGGGGTCACCGTACGGTCTTCAACACAGTGGGGAACCTCACAAAAAGTATAATACAAAATAAGTACCCTCAAAAAAGTATTACATAAAAGATTGACGGACAAACTGAGTCTTGCAATATTTTAATCACACATTGAACGATGTTCGCTAAACTGCTAAAGATCAATATGTGCGTTGGATACGTGGAAAATTTTGAAACATGTACATGCAATTTTGTGTTATATATTTATTTAATCATCAGCATATGACTGTATATAATCCATGTATGGATATGTTTCTGATTACACATTCCACGAAATTCTATAAAAGTTGATATAAACACCAATATGGAGGATCAGATGCAAATTGTATTAAGGTATAAAGTTCCATGTGGTTAATAAAAATAAAATGCATTGTATAATTTGAATTGAATATGGAATGAAACACTCAGTTAACAAAATGCCACATTTAACATGTTAAAGATGAAACACGCTGGATGACCACCCATTTATTTTTATTTCTGTATCATTTGCTTATAACACGGATTTTTATTCAGTCGCTAATCCTGTTAAAGATGACTTCCGTAATTAAAATGTACACGACTTTAATTATTAAAAAACTGTGACGTCATAATGTGCATTACAGACTGTGAATACACACGACAGTAATAAATTTTCTGATGCGTAAAAATGCTTTAGCATCAAGCATTCAAAAGACGGGCTTTATTATAAACAATACTTTTTCGCCAGTAGTTCGGTTAAACCCTTCTTGCTACATGTAACATAAGATTGGTACATTACTATAAAAGCTGTGCTGTTAGAAACATTTGTGTTTTTATTCATGGGAGACAATTTCTCGAACATTAATTAAACTTTACAAAACGATAATTATTTCTCGATATTTCTTTCCAAAAATGATATATTTTTTCTATTCAACATTCATTTATTATCATTTTTTTATATAAAATTAATATGCAGTGCAGTGAGCAAGCATGAAATAAATAAGAAAATTTAAGGGATGTACTCTAGACATCAAACAAAGCAATTGTATTGCCGTTTTTTTACCAAGAAGGAACCATTTTAAAAAATAAGCTAGTTCTCTTCATTTAAAATTATGAATGAGACATGACCATGATTTATGGACGAACGATAAACGTATTTTTGAGTTTATTTTTCCAAAGATCTTCTGAATAAATGTTGAAGAATATAAAGACACTGTATGATAAAAAGACAAAAGGAACAATGAAGGCTTGATACGGATAACAACACGTCAGGATTCAAGGTGGTTTCTTTGATTCGGTGAAACAAAATAAATTATAAATAAATAAAAAATACCTGTACATCTATATCTTCAACTTCTAACGACAGTTCCTCAATGGTACTTCCATGGCGAAAATTCTTAAGTTTCTCTCGGCGTAAGTGGTGCCGTCTCCTTACAGACATTGTAAAATGAAGCTTGTTAAATCCTTAAAATATGCAGTGAATATGCAATTCACATTCACAGAAACAAAATGAACTTGACATTAATCGAAAAGATATAGAAGTATTGATATATCCTATTGTACTATCACAATTAATCATTGTACTATTAATACAGTATAATTACTTCAGTATTGTTTTATTGTTTTATTTCTACCCTTACAGTTTATTGGTTTCACACACTGAATAGGCGCTGGCACGAGAACGGATTATTCCAGATGACGGAACGTTATAATACTGTGAAGCACTCGAGTGGACAACTCATTCTAATCGCTTTGATTGGAAAGAAATCTGTATACTACTTGGAACTCCACAAAATAGGAGGAAAATCGAAGATGTTACATTAACATATAATCTGCCAATTGGAAGTTCTGTTGAATTTATTTATCTTTATTATTGACATATTGATATTGCTTTTGTTGCGATTAACACGGGTAGAATAGGCAATAAAAAGTGGTGTAATTGTAATGGGTTTGATTCGTGCACTATAGGACTTGCTAATAACGGACAATCAAAGGTACTTACGATGTCAAGTATTTATTGAACGATTGTATAGTCTTGTTATTTGATTATATAATGGTGACCGCTAAGTGAATATTAGAGCTGAAATCGCAGCGTCATTAACTGAAAAGTTGACTAGGATATGATTTCTGTTAGAAACCTTGAATACTTAGTATAAGAAATGAAATCATTAAAGGTAGCCGAAAACTAATTCGAATCATCCGAGAAAGAGGTCTAGTGAAATCATTATTTTATATTTACAAAAAGGATTCTCTTATACATTGAAGGTCTGTTTCAACTCATTTTTTCATGTTTGAATAATCGAACGGATTATATTTGCCACCAAACGTGGCATAAATTAAATGTATCTTTCATAACTTCTGTCCGCTGTACAACAACTATCCACGTGACAAATAGTTTTTAAATCATTCCAGCGGCATCATCCTGCGTATAGGAATAGCCCAAACTAGCCTTCAAAAGTTATTGCAGAAGCTGCTTTTATTGAGTGACCTGGTTTTTGTTGTACGGATATTTAAGGCTCTAATCAACACCATCCTTCTTTTATAGGATCACTCCGATTTCCCACCCAAAGACCTATCTATTTCCCAACCCTAATGTTCTTTTCTTTGCCCTATACTAGGTTGTTTCTTAATCACTTTCTTTGTGGATATCTTGATCAGCTCACTAAGCCTCACTTTTGTATTTGCAAACTAAAGTTTTTAAAATTTGACTTTCGAATCGTAGAAAATGTTATATTTCAGAGCATTTATCATAAACTAAAACTTTGTTAAAATATGTTGACAGTCTCCCTCTTTACCTAGAGTAACACCTACTGTGCAGAAGACAATTGAAAAAAAGATCATTTTTTCAATCAACAAATGGGAATGTATTTTACATACACGGTTGGGTTTCATCCTATACTGTACCCATCAAGACGGAGAAAGTTACCGGAACACACTGTACAATAAACAGGAAGTCACGGTAGGGGAATTATTCTATTGCTTCCTTAAGCCAGTTTCATTTTTGGAACAAAAACTCAACTTCACTATATTAAAACTTGCACTTAAGAAATACAAATCAGTTCTCAGCTGTTGGCATCGTTCAAAATTTTCAAGACGGCAAACAAAGAGTGCAGGCCAGGGTAGTGTTATGACACCAACCAAACAACTTTTTTGGCAAAGGACATTTTATGGAACAGAAACTAACATTTTTTTGTATAATCTTTGGATTTCAAGTATTGTCGTTTCATGATGGATATTTTGGTTTATCCCTTTTAACAAACTCGTCAGAAATTGTGTGTTTTAGAAATAGGACCACTGTTGAAGAATTATTACAGTTAGGGGATAGGTATTAGGGTTAAGGTATTTTATATGTTATTCCCACATTGTGTGTTTCTAGTCAATATGGCACTCCATATTTTCTCGCTGATTCTGTGTATATTATGCACATCGTGTTCGTTGTGCCATTTTGACAATGTTCGTGATTATGGACATTAATGACATTATGTATTTCTTTTGCAGGTATCGCGGTCGCGATATTATTGTATTAATTGTATATATATAATTCTATCTTGGGAATTGTTAGGATTGGGTTCGTCTTCACTGTTTGACCAGGGGGGTCCGGCCCTGTTCCCAGCCTTATTTCTCCGTCATACGTTCATGTCCCCTGTCATTTACCTGTTACATTTATTCACGATAGGTGTATTTATTGTAACTGGGGTTCATGTTCATAGGTTTATCCTTATTATCCCCCGTATCTCCCGTTTTCCTCCTCATCCTATGTGTGTAGTTTGAGAGTGGCGCTATAGTTTTGTGTTCTATGTAAACACGTATGTGATTGCCGTGGGAACTTCCGGCCAAGTCATCCAATCAACGTTGAAGCTCCTTCCACTTCGTCGCGACACACTTACTACGTCCCACCTTTTACTATAAAAGACATGCGCGACACTACGACACTAGAGCCGTGGCCTGCTACCAGGGCATACGATCGTACCTTACCCTGAAAATCTTATAATTCCAAAGCGAACCACCCACAGCTTCATCAAATCTGTTACCAGGATATTCTAAATAGACCTGAGTATGTTTCCCCTTGATTTGTTTTATGTGTCCCGACTTGTGACCTGCAGTTTTACTATTTACTACGATGTTTATAACTTGCGCCCGTTTTGTGTCCATTGGGGGTCCCTGTTTCATTTTCGCTCTGGGGAGGTTTTAAATATATTGTTAACACTGACATATTGTTGAACGTAATAAATTGTTATTTGTTGAATTCATTCAGCTCTCTTTGTAATAAATTTTAAGTAATAGATATAAGAAAACCAGTGCCTTGACGGCCATGCTACCAAACTTTGTTAGAAGGAACCATTGCACCCTGTAACCAAGGGTAAAGTCATACAAACCCTGTGACCAGGGGTGTAACATTTTTGATGCTCGGCGGTGGGATTCGTATAAAATTCCCATATTTGTTTGTAAAATTTCTTTTAAAATTTGTTCTGTGAAAGAATTAAATTGTGCATAAAAATAATATAAAAATTAGTAGAAATCAGAATACTCAGGCTCTGTGAGCTCTTGGTCTAGTTCCCCTGGGATAATATCGCCCATTCGTTCACAAACAAAAGGCTTCTCCCCTATTCCAGATGGGATGAGTGTACTTATATCACAAGTTAACCTGTTATTCAGAGAAATTGACAATACCAACAGAACAGTTCAGAATTTAAGTGACCATGTTGATTTGCTAAATAGAAAAGTTGACAATGAAATATCCATTTTGCATAATAACATTGATAATTTGATAGTGAAAATTAGACAAATGCCTACCTTGAACCAAATAGAGTCCTTAATTGCTAGGATTGTGAACCAAACAAAACCGCAAAGATGTGATAGTATAAATCACACCTTAAATTAGAATGCGCAAAATGTGCCAAATTTAAATTCCCAAGCTGTTTTACCAGAACAGGAGTGCATAAATGTGAATACATCTTGTGTAATACCATACTCATGTTCAAGATCTCAACAAATTACTAACAGTTATAGTTCAAGGGAACCAAGAATAGTGAATGAACATCCTTTTCATAACCATGTTATGCCCTTAGACAAAAACTACCATACTGACCAATTTCAAAAAAATGTGCCTAGTAAAATAAGTAACATAGGTTTTACAAAATCAGAGTTATATGATGGAACCTCTAGTTGGAATGATGACCAAATACATTTTGAAACAGTGGCCAAATTAAAAAACTGGTCGGAAGAGGTCAAGGCTTTAAAACTCATAGCATGCATGAAGGGTTCAGCATTAAGTACTTTGGGAGAAATAAATGTGTCGCGACCACCCTTTTATCTGATCTCGTGAATATCTTAGAAAAGAGATTTGCACCCCCAAATCAGACTGAAATGTACAGGTCACAACTTGATGCTAGACAAAGGAGAAAAGGAAAAAACCTTCCTGAATTGGCTCAAGATATCAAACGTTTGACTTGTTTGGCCTATCCAACAACTCCTCCTGATCTGAGAGATAATTTAGCCCATAGAAGTTTCAGAGAGGCACTAAATGACAAAGACCTTCAATGGGCAATCTGTCAGGGACAAATTTCCACAATTGATGAAGCCCTCTACCTTGCATTAAAATATGAAGCTTTCCACATGAGCCATAAAAAGCCTCTTTTAAGGCAGTTAACAAAAACCGATCCTCAATTGACCAATGATAGTAGAATGAATGATGAAACCAATGGAGACAATAACCCAATTAAATGTTTTTATTGTGGGAAAAAAGGTCACAGACAGAATGTCTGTAACAAAAGGAAAGCAGACAAGGACCAATATCTGACACAACTTGCCCATTCCAAAACGGGACGAGAAAGAAAACAGGGAAACTATTAAAAGCTGGGAATGAGGGTCAATTGCCAGCATCAACAGACATTAAAATGGGACCCAAATCTATGTTTAAAATAAAAAATTATGACCATGATGGACTTTTTGTCAAGGCTGAATTATACCAGCAAACTGTTTATTGTTTAATTGATACAGGTGCATCCATTAGTGTATTACATACCAAGGTTTTTCCAAATTTACCTGATCATTGTAAGGCAAAACTGAAACCTTTTGATAACCAATTGAAATTAGCAGACGGACACAAAGTGAAACCCTTAGGTTCTGTGAAAATACCATTGTATATTAATGACCAAGTTGTGTACCAGACAGTTATTGTGGCTGATATTGACATATCATTAGTGCTCGGCTATGATTTCATGTTTTCTAATGATTGTGTGGTTGATATATCAAACCAGTCTTTAATTTTAAATAACAAAACCATACAATGTGTTACAGATAGTCATTTTTCTAGTGTTTTTAAAATATCTGTAGAAAGAAATGTTACGATACCTGCTAATTGTGAAACTATAGTGTATACAAAACCAACAGGGAATAAACCTCCCCCTGGGGCTAATTTTGTCGTGGACGAAACCAGTCCAACTTTAAAAAATATGGGCGTTATGACAGCTAAAACATTGTATAAAATGAAGGATGAAAGGCTACCATTGAGGGTGATAAATGTTACTGACCAACCCATAACTTTGTGTAAAAGCATGTGTGCTAGTACAGCCCAGATTATTTCTGGAAATGACATTATTGATAATTTACCTAGTGAAACAAGAAACCCAGATTCACTGCCCGACTACTTAAAATTGATGATAAATAAATGTGAATTAAATTTAACCCAAACAGTGTGTAGTCTTTTGGAAAAGAATTCAGCAGTTTTTGCAGCTTTCAAAAATGCCAAAATTGTGCAACATAAGATAAATACTGGGGATGCCATGCCAATTAAGCAAAACCCAAGACGAATTCCCTTAGCCCAAAGAAAGGAAGTTGAAAATGAAATCCAAAGAATGCTTGATAACAATATTATTCAACCATCCCAATCTCCCTGGAGTTCCCCAATTGTTGTTGTAAAGAAAAAGGACAACTCTATAAGGTTATGCATTGATTACCGGAAAGTTAATAGTGTTACCATCAAAGATTCCTACCCTTTACCTAGGATAGACGATTGTCTAGACTCACTCAGGGGAAACGTTTGGTTTAGTACGATCGATCTTGCTAGCGGATATCCCCAGCTGAGTGTTGACCCTTGTGATGCCTCTAAAACTGCTTTTGTCACCAGTAAAGGTCTGTTTGAATTTTATCGTATGCCCTTTGGATTGTCAAGTGCAGGTGCTACATTTTCCAGACTTATGGAGCATGTACTTTCTGGTTTACAATGGGAGACATGTGTTGTGTATTTGAATGACATCATTGTTTTTCACGTTTATTTGAGGAGCACGTAACCGGGCTTCAAGATGTTTTCAACCGTATTAGTAATGCAGACCTTAAAATTGCTCCCAAAAAATGTTTTTTATTTCAAAGAAAAGTTTCTTTCCTAGGACATGTTGATAGTGAGGGAATATCTCCTGACCCTTCAAAAGTTGAAGCAATTAAAACCTGGCCCACTCCAACCAATGTCAAAGAAGTTCGCAGCCTATTAGGCACCTGTTCCTATTACAGGAAGCTTATTAAGGATTTTGCTAAAATTGCTAGACCTTTACACCTTTTGACCGAAAAGAATGTTTTATTCAGATGGACTAGTGATTGTGAAAATGCATTTAACATTTTAAAGAGCGCATTAACTACCAGCCCCACTTTAACATACCCAAATATGGAAAAAGAATTCATATTAGATACTGATGCCAGTGGCACAGGAGTGGGTGCTGTATTGTTCCAAATTAGTGATTCTGGGGTAGAGCATGTAATTGCTTATTTTAGTAAGGCGTTAACTAAAACAGAGAGACAATACTGTGTAACTCGAAGGAAACTTCTGGCAATCGTGCTCGCAGTGAAACATTTTCACCATTATTCATATGGAATCAAATTTGCAGTGCGAACTTAACTGGTTTCAAAACTTCAAAAATTTCTGAAGGCCAATTGGCACGATGGCTGGAAATACTTGGGACCTATAATTTTGTTATCAAACATCGAGCTGGTTTAAAGCATAGTAATGCTGATGGATTGTCCCGTCGCATAGTAATGCTGATGGATTGTCCCGTGGATTGTAACCGCTGCCAAAGGAAAAAAACCATAGAGGAAAAATCCCAATCTGAAAACCCAATGTTAAGGACCATAAATCTCTACCCCGATGATGAAATTGAGCAAACTACTATCTCAACAAATTTGGTAAATGCCAAAATTTTAGACCAATTAAAGCAAGCTCAAGTTAATGACCCTGTTTTGAAAATAATACATGAATGAAGACAAAGTAGTATAAAACCAAAATGGGCTGATATCTCCCACCTAAGTAAGGAACATTAATCCTATTGGGGCCAATGGGACAGACTTATTCTAAAAGAGGAAATACTTTATAGACAATGGGTTGATAATACCACAGGAGAATTTAAATTACAATAAGTTTTACCTGTTGTTTTTAGAGATGAAGTCTTAAATTTGTTGCATAATGACCAAACTGCAGGGCATTTAGCTAATAAACGTACCATGGCTCGTGTGAGACCAAGATTTTATTGGGCCGGTTATACTTTATTTATAAAAAAGTGGTGCAAACAATGCAAAGGGTGTCAAAAAAGAAATACCCAAAACCCTAAAACCAGGGCTGAAATGAAACTATATGTGGTTGGTGAACCCTTAGAGAGAGTAGCCCTTGATATTCTTGGACCTGTACCTAAAACATGTGGTGGAAATAAATATATCCTGGTCATTACTGACTACTTTACTCGTTTTGCTGAGGCAAATAGTATACCCGACATTGAGGCCAAAACAGTAGCGAATAAGCTTGTCAAAGAATTTATATGCAGATATGGTGTACCCTTACAGATTCATTCAGATCAGGGGGCCCAGTTTACTTCAAAGTTATTTACTGAAATGTGTAAAATGTTAAAAATTGATAAAACAAGGAACAGTCCATTTCATCCCCAGAGTTCAGGTTTAGTGGAAAGACTTAATAGAACCATTGAAGAAATGATAAGTAAATTTGTATCTGATAACCAGAGGGATTGGGACTAGTACCTTCCTTTCCTCATGATGGCGTATAGATCTGCCATACATGAAACCCTAGGAGAAACCCCAGGATTTATGATGTTTGTTCGTGAAGTCCAATTACCTATTGACCTTATTTTTGGGCGCCTGAATACTACTAATGTAACTAAACCTGTACCTGACTATGTAAAAACCTTATCTGATCGCCTTGAAAAAGTGCATACCACAGTCCGTGACCGACTTGTAAATGTTGCTGAGCGTCAGAAACGCCGTTATGATTTGACCAGCTCCTCCATATATTATCAAGTGGGTGATGCAGTTTTGTTGAATGACCCAAAGAAATATAAAGGGAGATCTACAAAATTTCAAATGAAATGGGTTGGGCCTTTTACTGTTATTCAAGTTATGCCCAATATACTGTACCAAATACAAGAGGGACCAAAGTCCACACCTAAAATAGTCCATGTGAATAGGCTTAAACCTTATGTGGGGGCATTCAAAAAGTGGTACCAGCCAAAAGAGGGACCAGCTTTTGGAACCAGAAGTAATACTAAATCTTAACTTTTAACAGTATAAACTGACCATTTAGTGTTGGACGTACCAGACAGTGCAATGTGTATATATGTATATATTATAATAATGTTAGTTAAACAAATGTGTTCTGATACCAAGAGCATAATTTATATTTGCATGCATATTTTCAAGATTTTTGTGTTCTGAGACCGAGAACATAGTAATTAATTATTGGTATATTTATGTGTTTTCATACTAAGTGCATAGTTTATTAGTAGATAGTATATAATATATTTACATATTGTCGATACCAAGAACATAGTTGATTACCGCATAGTCTATTTTTGTGTTCTGATACCAAGGGCACACAATTTTATGGTGCGAAATACAGGTATATTTCTTGTTCCATAACCGAGAACATATTTAATTATCACATAGTATATTTTTGTGTTCTGATATCAAGGGCACACAATTTTATAGTGCGGAATACAGGTATATTTCGTGTTCCATAACCGAGAACATATACTAAGTATTTGATTACCACATAGTGTATTTTTGTATTCTGATACCAAGGGCACACAATTTTATTGTGCGAAATACAGGTATATTTCGTGTTCCATAACCGAGAACATATTTGATTACCACATAGTATATTTTTGTGTTCTGATACCAAGGGCACATAATTTTATACATCGAAGTATAAGTATATTTCATGTTCTGATACCATGAACATAGTTGATTTTAACAATGAATATTTGGTGTTCTGATACCGAGAACATGTTTTATTCAAACAATATATTATTGTGTGTTCTGATACCAAGAACACAGTTCATATTACAAGTAAAAATAATTTCATTTGTATGTGTATATTTCAATACAAAAATGCAGATTCAGACCATTGAAATATTGAATGTTCTGATAATATATATAATATTGGAATAATGATTTAGCATAAGTACCTATAGTAGACAATATTGTATCTCTATAATGATATGGAGAAAATGTACCCTAATGTGTATATCGTCTATGGCCAGGATGCCAGGGATTTATATTTAATTTTGCGTATGAACTTTATGCGTGAAATTGTCAGGTGCCGAAGATATATGCATTTGATGTGTTTACTGTTGATAAAAATATATATATATATATACATACATACAAAGTTTGCCAAATTGATATGGTAGATTCATTTGTAACAGACAATCAGTAAATCTAGCACTGTCAACAAGGTTGACATTGCTCTTTTATAATAAATGTGTGGATGTAAATGTATATGATATGTGCGTAAGAAGTATTTTATGTGAATTTAGATAACTTAAATTCGTGAAACTTTTCATGAAACGTATGATACATAATATAATTGGTGGAATCTTCATCAGACAATTGATATTTCAATACAATATGGAATTATTGCTTTCACTTATATGGTTGTTGTTGCTGTGTCATGTAACCAATGACTAATTGTTGTTCTTCTGCTTGTGACACTTTCAAACTTAATGTGCTGCGAATATATTAAACCGAAGTTGTTATTCCATTTAAGGAACCTTTATCTTTGAATATAAATAGTGAACATTTTATTATTGATAGTGTGTAGATTTAATTTCGTGTGGCTGACAAAATATTTATGGGATTATTAATATTTTATTTTTCAGAAATGAGCCCATCAGGAACCTGAAGCAACTACATTTATGATTATCAATGTGAGCAATGTGGGAGGAGATTCCCGAGACAAAGCCAGCTGAACAGACACCAGAGGATCAGCCATGGCACCACTGGTACAATTACCTGCCGTTGGTGTCCGTACACCAAGTCGTCATCAGAGGCCTACAGAGTCTGCAAGCATGAGCTTATTCATCAGAAGTACCTCCGCCTGGTCCCTGAGCAAACACCTCAACACAGTCAGCAAGTACGATCCACTGTAACTATTCCTATAACTTCTACCGCTACTTCAACTACAATCGAACCAGTATGGGACACAGATACAACCAAACAACTTGCACAGATACTGGACGAGTCGATGCCAGACTTCGCTGACCTCTTGAGGGTGGAACCACGTACTCCATCCCTAATGAGGCAGCTTAGGGAAGCAGACCTACCAGAAGAAGTGGCCATACCATCAGACCAACTCTTCAGCAAATATTTACAGACATCACCCGTGAGTTCTGCTGAAAGCCACTTCTCGTCACCTACAACCAACAAAACTGAAGCCATCAACCTTACTACTGCTCAGGGATCAGCCGAAACAACATCACCACCATCTTCAACAGTTCAACCACCATCATCATCACCACTTCAACCAACACCGCAATCGTCGTCACCACCTCAACCAACATCATCATCATCACCAGCAGTACAACCAATAAATTCATAAACATCAACCACATCAACATCTTCTTCAGCAACCATGACAGCTCCAATTGATCTAAGTACAGCCTCTACTGCCTGCAACATTTCTATCACGTCATCACCTGCTTCATCTACTTTTTCTGTAACTTCATCGGATCAGCAGGAACCTCTTGACCTTTCAACCAACAAATCTACATGTCGCTCTATTCCAACTGCATCTTTAACAGCCGAAATTGATTGTACCAAACCTGTAAAAATCACAGTGGACAACAACAAGAAAATTAATAAACATTTGTCTCTAGACCCTCGTGTTTTCTTTGCTGGTGCACCGTCTTCATATTTAAAGCATCCATTAGCAGAAACATTTCAACATAAAATCAACCTGTGTAGAAAGAGTCAGAAATGTAATTATTCTCTCCGTTTTACACCCAGAGGAACCAAATCAATTATGAAGGAAGAGCATTGCATCTTTCCCGACGGAACCATACTTGAACTCAGGGACACCTGGACTAGCAGCACCACCACCGAGGAATAGGTTTTTGTTTTTTTAATAGGTATAGGTAAGTTTTCTCCTAGGTAGGTGTTCCTCCCCTTTTTAGTTCGAGGACGAACTCTTTTTCCCGGGGGGTGGGGGTGATGTTACAGTTAGGGGATAGGTATTAGGGTTAAGGTATTTTATATGTTATATTCCCACATTGTGTGTTTCTAGTCAATATGGCACTCCATATTTTCTCGCTGTTTCTGTGTATATTATGCACATCGTGTCTGTTGTGTCATTTTGACAATGTTCGTGATTATGGACATTAATGACATCATGTATTTCTTTTGAAGGTATCGCGGTCGCGATATTATTGTATTAATTGTATATATTATTTTATCTTGGGAATTGTTAGGAATGAGTTCGTCTTCACTGTTTGACCAGGGGGGGTCCTGCCCTGTTCCCAGCATTATTTCTCCGTCATACGTTCATGCCCCCTTTCATTTACCTGTTACATTTATTCACGATAGGTGTATTTATTGTAACTGGGGTTCATGTTCATAGGTTTATCCTTATTATCCCCCGTATCTCCCGTTTTCCTCCTCATCCTATGTGTGTAGTTTGAGAGTGACGCCATATTTTTGTGTACTATGTAATAAACACGCATGTGATTGCCGTGGGAACTTCCGGCCGAGTCATCCAATCAACGTTGAAGCTCCTCCCACTTCGTCGCGACACAATTACTACGTCCCACCTTTTACTATAAAAGGCATGCGCGACACTACGACACTAGAGCCGTGGCCTGCTACCAGGGCATACGATCGTACCTTACCCTGAAAATCTTATAATTCCAGAGCGAACCACCCGCAGCTTCATCAAATCTGTTACCAGGATATTCTAGATAGACCTGAGTACGTTTCCCCTTGATTTGTTTTATGTGTCCCGATTTGTGACCTGCAGTTTTACTATTTACTACGATTTTTACAACTTGCGCCCGTATTGTGTCCATTGGGGGTCCCTGTTCAGTTTTCGCTCTGGGGAATTGTTAACACTGAAATATTGTTGAACGTAATAAATTGTTATTTGCTGAATTTATTCAGCTCTCATTGTTATAAATTTTAAGTAATAGATATAAGAAAACCAGTGCCTTGACGGCCATGCTACCAAACTTTGTGAGAAGGAACCATTGCACCCTGTAACCAAGGGTAAAGTCATACAAACCCTGTGACCAGGGGTGTGACAGAATTACACCTCCGATACTGTAACGAAAACTCCGTATAAGACTTTAAGGAATATGGAGTTCTTTGAAGATTTAATTTCCGCTTGAATTTCGGATTAAATTGATGATTATGTACTTTTGTCACAAATTGGTTTCATATGAGAATAAATTGTCAGGTAGATTATTATTTAACTTTTTGGCACGATAATTGTAATTTTTAGTGCATTAACTATTTTCAATCTATCTTAGATCGTTTGGGTTCAGTGAAACGTGGATATTAATGTCAAATTTGGTATTTTCAAAATTAATATATAACAGCATTACAAAGATAAGTTAATTCAAAGTGGTTTACAGATATGAACAGTTCAAGACGAGGGGAAATTTATGGTAATTTTAAAGATGAATTTTAAACAAGAACCTTATCTTTCTTACTCAGAGGGTAAACGAACTACAATTTGTGAATTGAGGGTTTATAACATCAAATTTACCATAAGAACTCGAGGTGGAGGAACAATCCAGCAATAGGACAAATGTTAACCCCGTGGTAATAAATAACATAATACCGAAGTTATGTTTATTCGAAGGACATAGCTTTGAACGGGGCTGTGGAACCGCCCCTAAAAATTACCAAAAGCTGAGAAATTTAGTATTTTCGGACCAGTACCAAAGTTCTGTCTACTGTAAATATAATTTTCACGAATTAAGAACAAATATGTTCCTTTTTTGCATGTCAAATAAAAGTCCGAAGTCACATCAGACTTCTGGTCCATTGTCACGCAATAAGTTTCAATTAAAATCTGCCTTGTCAATTCTTGGATTTGGAGATATCATTTTTGGTAATGATATAATTTATTGTAACCGACGGTACTTGATTTTTTAAAAAAAATTTTGTACAAAAGACAGAGATGGAAAAATTCATAGTATATGAAACCGATAAGATTGCTTATCGGTTTCATAGTATATGAAACCGATAAGATTGCTTTGTGTTAAGTATCAAAATTACCAGCAACTTAACTACTCTTACTCTTAGTGAATAAACCCCAATAATATTTCAGAGTGTACATTTGTAAAATACTCTAAAACCCGTAAATCTGATGTCATTCCACTTTATGAAGAACATAATTCTAGTCATTTTCTTCTGTAATCTATCATAAGATTAAATTCGTATAGTGGAGATAAATGAAGACAAGTCCAACACACACAAACACACACAACCACACACACACACACACATACACACACACACAAGTCTTGAAAGAACATTCGATCAGGTAATATTATGTTTGTTGACGATCCTTCATACATGGGATAAAAATGACATGGATGAAGCGTTTTTTTTTTACATCAAGCAATGAATAAGTCTTGAACTTACCATATATGCATGCATGAAGTTTAAGCAAGCCCATTGTTGAAGGCCTCATGGTGACTTCAAGATTAAGAACAACAATAAAAACGTTGTTCTATTTGTTGACTTATAACCACGTATCGATAGAGACTTGTCTCGTCTGCATTTACTCCGTATCTTTCATTGTTTATTAAAGCTCATTTCAAAAGCAGAATTTAAACAAGAGGAAGACATTCCCCCATGCAAGATTAATAGAAGTGTGTTTTCTTAGTCATGGTATTTGTGTGTGTAAGACACATGCGATGCCCCCGCTTGGCTTGACATGTACTGAGGATCCATAGCATCGGAGGTCAAAATTCTTAGCCCCAAAATCATTTTGATTGACGCTAGCTAACCTTGTACAGTTTCCATCCAATTTGAAGCACTTTAATTTTCACGCCTTTTTATGCCCCCAGATCTTTAGATCGGGGCATATTGTGTTTGCCCTGTCTGTCTGCATGTATGTACGTATGTATGTATGTCTGTCTGTCTGTCCGTAACTTTAACCTGGCTCATAACTTCTGAACCAGATGTAATAGGACCTTCATATTTGGTATGTGCATTGATCGGGTAAAACGAAACCTCATTATGCAAATTTCAATGAGGTCAGGTCAAAGGTCAAGGTCACAGAAGTCAAAAGGTCAAAATCTGGATTTTGCTATAGCTCATTAAATACCATTGCTACAGGCTTGATATTCTATATGTAAATAGATCTAATGGAGCTAAGTACAAATCCATTTGTCTTATTCAATTGGCATTCAAAAAATCCGATTGTGAATATATTTGTTCTAATTCCTTACAAACACATTTTAGTAATACAAAACAAAAGAACTCAATTAATTGGACTTGTTTTGATATGATTTCAGCACTTGAATTTTTACTTGACAATATATTCATTCGTTTCGGTAACTCTTTTTTATCGCCAGGTCATAGGAATTCCCATGGGTACCAATTGTGCACCACTAATAGCGGACCTCTTTTTGTACTGCTACGAATCTCAGTTCATGACCAAAATCAGCAAAGACCCATCTGAACACCATTTAATTGAAAAGTTTAACAACACTTTCCGATATTTGGATGATATTTTAGCTTTAAATAATCACGACTTCAATACGTATTATAAGGACATCTACCCTAAAGAACTTACTTTGAATAAAGCCAATTCTAATATCCATCATTGTCCGTTCTTAGACATTAATTTTGATATAATGAATGGTAAATTAGATACTAAAATTTATGATAAAAGGGACGACTTTTCTTTTTCCCATAGTTAATTATCAATTTCTGGATGGCGATGTTTTTACATATCTCAACTTGTTCGATTTGCTCGAGTATGTAATAAAGTTTGCGATTTTAATGAACGGAATCTTTTCATAACTGAAAAACTATTACATCAAGGTTTTCGTTATCATAAACTAGTTAAAACCTTTACTAAATTTTATCATCGATATAAAGACTTAGTTCATAAATACAATGCAACCTGTAAACATCTAATCAAGGCTGGCATTTCACATCCCTTATTTTATGGTAATGTTTTACATAAGAGTAAAAAATACTTAAACTCGCCTAACAAACTTATAAAACCTTTAAATCGTCTAATTCATAAGGGTTATAATTACGGTATTGTCGTCAAGTCATTACGTATGGCCTTCTTTGGTATTAACATTGATTTTTTTGATAGGGTCTTTGCATTTTAACTAAACACATTCTAAATTTCTAAAATCAGTATTGCATGGACACGGGTTATGTATTCCGGTATATACATGAAATCATTATGCTAAACTCCTCACAGGAAGGGATCTCGATGGAAGCTGTATACTGAGGGTACATAACTTAATTTGTCAGTTGGTAATGGGTCTGGAGCTGGCATGTCAGTTAACTGCTCTTGTGATTTCATGTTTATGTCCGTATATTTAGTTCTTTCAGTTTCATTTTTAACAATTGACTCAGTCCTGTTGCCAACTGAATTTTACTGTTGTTACGATTGTTATTTTGATTTATCACATTGGCTATAGGGGGAAGGTTTGGATCCAATAAAACTAGTTTAACCCCGCCGCAGCAGGTTTGCGCCTGTCCTAAGTCAGGAAATTTATTAAGCCTTTGTGTGTCCTTGTCTGTTTTCTAGTTAGTTCACTTTATGTCTATGGGAGTCTAGGGTGATGTTTATTTCGCTGAACTTGATTACTCTTTATTTAGGGGCCAACTCCGACCTGCCGTTGGGTGTGGGGTTTCCTCACCGTTCATTGAAGATCTTATGGTGGCTTTGGGTTGTTGTTACTCCCCTTTGGGTCATTGTCTCTTTGACACATTCCCCGTTTCCCTTCTTTTTCCTATTGTTTCTTCTAGCAATTTATCAAGGCATGTAAGTGTGTACAGTTTATTGTGTTGCTTGCTGTAAGCAGAGTTGACACAAAGGGATAACATTACTATCAGTCGTCTTGTCTCGTCCTGTGTCATCTGTCAGTTTTTTAATCCGCAACTCCTTCAAGACTTCAAGTCTGATTCCAACCATACTTTGTTGTGCACCCGATACTTCAAATTTTGGTTTTACAGAATTTAGAGGTTCACCAAGCCAAAAAATAGCACATATTGTAATTCCACAGGATATTTTCTCCCGATTTAATTGTGCATTGATACTTAGAATTTTGATTTAATAGATTTTAGAAGTTCACGGAGCCAAAAAAGCTCATTTGTAAATTTGGTTTATCAAACCAGTAAGTCATATTCCAAACAAACTTCAAGAATGTTGTTCATCTGATCTAATTGTGCACCGGATACTTAAAATTTTGATTGTAAATGTTCACTGAGCCAAAATAGCTCAATTGTTTATTCGGTTTGTTAATCTGCAAGACCTTCAAAACTATAATTCATATTCTAAGCAAATTTGCAGAATATGTTTTTCCTCATGATCTACAAATACAAGTGAAACTTGAAATTATAATTTTACTGATTTTAATGTTTAACTGAGCCAAAAATGGCTCTTCTGTAGTGCAGGCACACAAGTGTTCCATGGAACACCCATCCATTTTGTTTTTTTAGCATGTAGATATCCAATTTAATTATAAACAATACAGTAAAAGAACTTTAACCTTTTGTGATATAATTTTTTTGTAGTTGTCTGTCAATTTCTTAGAAAGTCAACATTAATAAGTTGCTCCAATTATAGTTTTTAGTTGGACTGGAATCACCAATATCTACTGCTTCTTTCATTTCATGAAGGTACAACAGACAGTCTGTACCAATTCTATTGTATTCTGTTTTAGGAAAAATAAAAAAATCATTTTTCTGAAGGCACAGGTAGTGCATCAAAGGTTATTTATACTGAAAGTTTCAGTCAGAGTAACGCTGTGTTAACATGAACATGTGATCTGTGTCCTACTTCAAAATAACTCGAAACATTAAATTAGAGAATGTGAACACACACAAACACATACAGATAAATGAAATTGGTAGTATTTATCCAACTGGGTTGATATTTTATAAGATATTATAAGAGAAAAAATGGGAGGTAGAGCATGCATTCTAGAAAGCACAAACTATGCATTTCCAACTACATTTACCCAGCTCTTTTTATACACCAAAATGATATAGTTATTTTATCACTACTATGAGGTGTAAAGATTTCTATTATTATGACTTTTGTAAAAACAGGTATTCACTTTATTATAAAGTTTATATATATTTCATTCTATTCCAGGTGCCGAGCTGAGTTATCTCTTGGGGAACAAAGGAGCACACATCTACAATGGAAATATGGAATTCTCCTGCCAGCAGTGTAATAAGAAGTTTACTAGTGAGAAGACACTTAAAAACGACAAGTGCATATTTTGTCCTGAGTGCAAGAAAATATTCAGTTCATTCCAAAGAATGACACAGCACAAGTGTGATAACTCTGAAGCACTATCAAGGAAAGTGGAACCTTCAGACTCAGTGGAGGCAAGTGGTAATGCTGGAACTAGTTTCCTTTGCAAGCAATGTAGCAGAACATTTACCTTGGAGAAGACACTACTGAATCATAAGTGCACATACTGTTCAAGCTGCAAAATAAATCTACAGTTCATTCCAACAGTTTTCCTAGCATACATGTGCAAAGAAGGATACAGGTTCAACAACCGTTTTAAACTGTACCAAGGTTGTATTAGATACTACTGATATTAACAGAAAGAATGCTGTCATTAATGATGATATGATATGTAAGGTTCTCTCTCTCTGATGAAAGTTCAGTGGAAAAACATCAGTGTAGGATTCAGATTACCTGCAGAGGTAGA